>VZQC01015004.1:5141433-5177811 GCA_009823505.1 Rhizomys pruinosus
CAGCCAGGGAAAAGGAGCAAATCTCGGATGAGGAGGATTCAGTTAATTCTGTTAGTTGATGCTGTTCTGTAATTGTCTTTAAGGTAGAAAAAAACCCTGTTTTATCTATGAGATATAGATAAAAAAAAAAAAACCCTCTGGGGTTCGCCTGTGAAGTGCCTTGGGGTATTCCTGCTTTATGGGTGCAATTGAAAACTAAATGAAAATTTTAAACATGGAATAGAAAGGGGAGTCATCAAAGGCTTCACTGGAAAGCTGACATGTGAAGGCTGGAAGTCTGGGGTCAAAGGGGGAATGCTGGGGGGCTGGGGACATGGTGGGGGAGGGGCTGCTGGGGGGCTGGGGACATGGTGGGAAAGGGGCTGCTAGGGGCACAGACTGGGGACATGGTGGGGGAGGGGCTGCTAGGGTATGCGCAGGGCGATAAGCACTGCGTAGGGCATTTGTTTGGAAGACGGGGGCCAGAACAGCAGGGCAGGATCGTCTTTCTCCTGCTCAGAAGCAAGGCCCCTGGAGTCCAGTAGGCTGGGCCTCAGTTTCCCGATCCATTACATAAATGACTAAGAATGCAGCGCTATGAATTGCATCTGCACTGGGTTGCAAACACCTTGTTGGTGGGATTTTGTGATGGGGTGGAGTGTCTGGAAGGCAGGGACCTATGACGGAAGTGAGGCCAGGTGGGTGTGTCCTTCAATGCAGAGCAGACCCTGCCCATCCTGGTCTCCTGCTTCTTGCCCTGAGGTTGACAGTGCTGCTCTTTTCTCACGACCATTATGCTCTTTGTAGTCACAAACTGGATTGCCAACCCAGCCTGAACCTCCAAACTGTGAGGGGACACATAGGTGGCTCTCTATGGGGAGGGGCCTCAAGTACGCAAACTCCTTCACTGGCAGAACTCAGAACTCAGGCCTTGTGCACAGCAGGCATCAGCTCATAGGTGATGGCACCCACAAGTGAGGTCCTCTCACAAAGCAATGGTACCTACAAAATGATGTCACCTCACGAGCACCCACAAGATTACATCACCTCACAAGTGAGGGCACCCTTGAGGTGATGTCACCTGGAATCCCCTGGGGAACTGAGACAGGCGCTTTCTGGAGGGCCACTACCTCATCCCCTCCCTGAAGTGAGGACAGGACATTGGCCACCAGAGAGGGAGAGCCACAGCTCTAGCATCACACAGCATCCAGTGAGCCTTCCACCCTCCAGAGCCACTGAGGCTACAGCTGCCCCCACGAAGGCCAAGGTCCTCTGAATTGACCCAGCCATCTGATGTTCTGGATGGTCTACAGCCCAGGGAAGAAAAAGTGCACGTTTTCAGTGGAGACCTAGGCAGCTGGCTGACAGGTGGACCCACAGGGCCACCTGCCAGGAAACAGGTGGCACGCCTGTTAATATTCCTGGCATCACCTTCACAGGCAGTAATTAGTAGCAAATTCCTGGCAGGCATCAATAGTGAGAGTGGAGATTACGGTTTGTGGCACTTGGAAGAGGTGGCCTGAGGGTGGTAGTTAGGGACCAAGTGCCACAGAAGGAAAGGCTGGGCCAGGCAGGCCAGGCTCCTCCCCCTCAGCTGTCCCTCCCCACCCTCTGACTCCCTGGGGGTTCTGGAGGGTTCCAGTGATGGGGAGGGGTGTCTTGTTCCCTGGGGAAGAGGGTTAGGATTCAGATTCTCCCCTGCTTGGCCACTCATGACATTATCCTGCTTCTTCCCCTCCTCATTACACCCCCCCCCAAGATCACGCTGCTTGGCCACTCATGACTTTATGACATTGTCCAGGCCCCTCCCCTGAAGGTCGTGACCTGTCTGTGAAATAACACAAGTGCTCTGTGAACCAAACCTGACAAGATGGCGGCAAGTATTCACTTCAGATCTTCTGCCTATGAAAAATGCGGCTAAGAGTGAATGACATCATCACTTTACAATACTGGTGTTTCCGGATGCTTGCATTTATTTATTTATTTATTTATTTATTTATTTATTTATTTATTTACTTTTATTCTGTCTTTTGTCTACATGTATATAAGTGTACCACATGTGTACGGTGCCCACAGAGATCTGAAGAAGGTGTCAGATCCCCTGTAACTGAAGATACAGATAGTTGTGAGCTGCCATGTGGGTGCTTGGGAACTGAACCCAGGTCCTCTGCAAGAGCAGCCAGTGCTCTTAACTGCTGAGCCATCTCTCCAGCCCCTATTCATGCTGCTGCTCTCTCTGCTACCTGGTGACGTGGAGACTGTGGTTACCCTCTGGTCCCAACTGTATAGATCAGGCAAAGGGCCAGGGAGGCAGGACTCTGGATGTAAATGACTGAACAGCCCGGCTCCAGCACCCCCTGCAGCCCACCCTGTCACTTTTGTGAGCTGAGGAGATTTAGAGGTGCTGGAAGAGAGACCTAGAGACATTCATGGAGGGATATAGGGTGAACTTCATCTTGCCTCCACCTCCCTTGAAGCCTTCTGAGCCACACTGCTGAAGTTCCTCATGGGCACACCCACCCCAGCAGTATTTTTATTAAGACAGCAGTGACCACACAGGAGTGACTTGCCCAGGGTCCCACAGCTGGGATGCTGCAGAGCCAGGAGTTGAGCTGGTCCCTGCTCTAAGTTTGTGAAATATATTTACTCATTGAACTTCCCCCCAAATCTTTGCCCTAGGGGTTGTTATTCCTCCACATTTTACAGCTCAGAGACACAATCCAGCTGTAGGTCACCTGCATGGCAAGAGCTGAGCTGAGATCTGAGCCCAGGCCATCTGACTCAGAACCTGAACAGGGGCGGGCGGCAGTGGGGACAGCTGGGATGCGGAGAACATCTGGGAACATGGGTGTCAGCTCCTTCCGCCAGCTCCTTCCTGCCTGCGTTCTGGTTGAGTCAACCGATCCTTATCAGTCTGCAGGGCCTGTCCCTAGCTGACCCCTCAGCTTCCAGCTGATCCCACTCCGCAGAGGCATCTACACCCCTGACCTGCTGTTTGTCTTTCTCATGCCTTTAAATTTCATTTTTCAGGAAATCATTGCCAGTTAATTTTTCCAAATGTATCAGCGGATTAAAAATAGAAAAGGAAACACTTGAACTTCCCTGCCAGGCTGAGAAGCCAGGCCTGGAGGCCCTGGCCGGCAGCAAGTAGCCACACTCCCCGCTGCAGGGCTGGGAACCTGGCTGTGAGAATCTGCATTCTGCTCACATGGCAGCCCCAGCACTGTGGACGTTTGGGGTGGGAGGGCTCTGAGGTGAGGCTTACAGGGTGCTGAGCAGCCTGGATGCCAGCAGTATCTCTTCTTGTGATTTAGCATCCCCAAGCAGCTTTAATGCCCTCCCAGGCTTTCATTGCCAAATGACCCCAAGGGCACAGTCACCCCCGGTCGAGAAGATCTTGTGCGAGAAGGTGGCCCCAATGTGTCTTCCTATGTTTTTGTGTGCGCATACATGCTTAGGTATCTGTGCAGTTTTATTCCCTGCCAGCCTTCCTTGTCACACCCTGACTCTGCAGGCATCTGAGTTTACCACCCTACACGTCACCCATGACTTTTAAAAAGAGTACCTGTCAGAGTTCTCTTCCCTAAAGTCTGCCCCACAAGGGGGCACAGTGTCACTAAGGAACAGTATAGGAAGGTTGCCATGGAAACTGAGGGACTCTCAATGCCACCGACCCTGCTAAAGTTAAAGTTGTCATTAGTGTCACCCCTTTCTCTCTCAGACCCCTCCCCCACTTCCCAAGTTCTGGAACACAGGAATGAGGCTCCAGCCAGAGGAAGGTCTCAGGCCTGAGGGATGAAGGCTGAGGTGGAGAGAAGAGGATGCTGAGACCTGTGAAAGGACAAGAAGGTGCTGTGCCTGTGAGGGACCAGGAGCTCAGCTCACTTCACCCACGCACCTGCAGCCCAGCCCGACCCAGGGCTCTATACAGATAAACCCAGGGGGGCCCCAGGCTCCATCTGTCAAGCTCACTGTGACCTCCCCACCCCGTCTTGAGTACATCTGAACCCCAGGGAGCTTGGTGCATGTTTGTAAATTTAGGTCCCAAACTAAAATGAATGATCCACAGTACCAGATGTGAGGATGTGGAGAACCGGAAGTGTCAAAAGGCTCTGGGCAGTGTCTATCAAAGTTTTGATAAACTTTTAATTTAATTCCAGTACTTGAGAGGCAGAGGCAGTGAATTTCTGTTTGAGGCCAGCCTGGTCTACAGAGCAAGTTCCAGGCCAGCCAGGGCTACATAGTGAGGCCCTGTCTCAAAAAATACAAACCAAAATAACTGAAATATGCATATCCTAAAATGTGCCTCAACCAAGCTGTTAAAATGCCTACTAGGAAGTATAAATCCAAGGGTAACATATGTATCTGGTGACCAGTGGTATGTTTAAGAATATTCACAGGTGGTCCCAGGACTCAAGATGCCGAGATGGAGCCCAGGATCCCAGCGCTCAAGACACTGAGATGGAGTCCACAATCCCAGCACTCAAGACGCCGAAATGGAGCCAGTGGTCCCAGGACTCAAGACACTGAGATGGACCCTATGATCCCAGCACTCAAGAAACCGAGATGGAGCCTGTGATCCCAGGAATCAAGATGATGAGATGGAGCCTGTGATCCCAGGACTCGACGCCGAGATGGAGCTGGTGATCCCAGGCATCGAGATGCTGAGATGGAGCTGGTGAACCCAGAACTTTTTGGAGAAGAAAAAAAAAATTAAAGGGAGGGGCTGGAGAGATAGCCTAGCGGTTAAGAGCACCGACTGCTCTTGCAGAGGACCCAGGTTCAATCCCCAGCACCCACATGGTGGCTAAGAACTGTTTATAACTCCAATTCCAGGAGAACTCCAGTTCCACGGGAATCTGAGACCCTCTTCTGACCTCTGCGGCACTGCACGACACAGGTGCACAAACCTACATGCAGACAGTACATTCATACACATACAAAAATAAATAAAAATTAAAAAAAAATTAAAGGGAACAACAGCAACAAAAAGACTTGCTCAAAGAACTTACCCAGACAGTAAACTTCTGCATCAAAAAAAGTTAAAAAAAAAAAAAAAGACTTGAGAAAAAGCTACAAGACAGGACTTAGCATGTATGGCAGAATGCGTGAGTACGGGGGTGGGGCATGGATGGGAGTATGGGCATAAACTTGATTAAAAAATATTGCATGAAGCCGGGCGTGGTGGCACACGCCTTTAATCCCAGCACTCGGAAGGCAGAGGCAGGTGGATCTCTGTGAGTTCAAGGCCAGCCTGGTCTACATAGCAAGCTCCAGGCCAGCTGGGACTAAAAGGAGACCCTGTCTCAAAAAAAAGAAAGAAAGAAAGAAAGAAAGAAAGGAAAGAAAGAAAGAAAGAAAGAAAGAAAGAAAGAAAGAAAGAAAGAAAGACTATTCACAGCAAAGCTGGACATGGTGATACATGCTTGTAATCCCAGCACTCTAAAGACTGAGGCAGGAGGATTGCATTGAGTTCTAGGCTGCCTATACTACACAGCAAGATCCTATCTCAAAAAGAAAAAAAATTAACAGCAGCATTTTTCATGAGTAAAAAAACTGCAAACAGGGGCTGGAGAGATAGCCTAGCGGTTAAGAGCATCGACTGCTCTTGAAGAGGACCCGGGTTCAATCCCCAGCACCCATATGGCGGCTAAGAACCGTCTGTAACTCCAAATCCAGGAGAACTCCAGTTCCAGGGGAATCTGAGATCCTCTTCTGACCTCTGAGGCATTGCACGACATAGGTGCACAAACCTACATGCAGACAGTACATTCATACACATACAAAAATAAATAAAATTTTAAAAAATTGCAAACAATCTGGGCTCATCAGAATAAATGACTAAAAACAGGGCACAGTCATGCAACGGGATACTACAAGTGATGACAAGGAATGCACTACTTTGTCAGCAATATGGGCGAATCAAACACATGATGTTAAGTGAAGAGCAGTACAGAGACAATGCATGTTGTATTGTTACATGTTCAAGGACAGGTGAAAGCAAACCTTCTTGCGTAGTGATACATACAGCTGGTTCATACCATAAAGCAAACCAAAAGAACAGTACACACAGACAGGAGTGAGGGTGTTTATGAATGAAGGACAGAGGCAAGGTGAGTCCATGGGGCTGCCATAGGAGCTAGTAGGGTTCTAAGAGGCTTGGCACCTGAATGCAGAGGTCCTCAGTGGATGTTGGTCCCTTTCAAGCCCCTCCCAAGGGCCACTTGCTTGGTACACAGGAGTGGACTAAGGAGAATTGTTGAAGGTGCCCCTGTATGCTGGGAATACTGGAAAGGGGGAGCAACCGAGGGAGCCTGCCCTGAGCCAGACCAAGCTGGCTATGCTTGAAGGAAAGCAGAAAGGACCAGAAGAAAACAATTAAGAAGCCGTCATCAGGGAGGCAGCCGGCATCTGCTCAGGCATCTGCTGAGCTTGTTCTGTCTCCCCAGAGCCGGAGAGGCATCCGGATGAGGGCCTGGCAGGCCTCAGGCCCATCCTCTACCATAGGCCTGAGACTGCATAGCTGAGGACAGG
Source organism: Rhizomys pruinosus (assembly GCA_009823505.1). Classification (NCBI taxonomy): domain Eukaryota; kingdom Metazoa; phylum Chordata; class Mammalia; order Rodentia; family Spalacidae; genus Rhizomys; species Rhizomys pruinosus. Next base: position 5,147,947 of record VZQC01015004.1, read on the forward strand.
CGGCCCCAGGCTTAACTGCACTCCGCTGCCACCAGAGCAGTGGCTACTGCCTAGCAACCCAGTCCTCACTAGTGCTGGGGACAGGAGGACCTGCCCCTGTGGGCTCAGGGACACCCGGGTTACAAAATGCACAGACAAGGACCCTAAGCAGAAGGCCTGGAGGTGAGACTGGGTGAGCACACCTGGGAGCTGGCCTGCAGAAAAAATACCCAGGAGTTCTCCTACATGAACTGTTTGTCCACAGCACTTAGCCTCACTTTCCAGACAGAACCAGGGCCGCAGAGGGCTTGGGAATTCTCCACAAGGCCACACAGATCATAGTAGTAGGGGCTGAATCAGAACCCACTGCCCCACCCTTCCTCACTCATTTCATTCATCCCCAGCTACCAAGGATTGGAGCTCAGTGACGGACTAGGGCCGGGAGGGGTGGTGGCCACTACAGTGGGCCTATGGACTACAAGGGGACTTGGAAGTCAGTTGTGACAGCCATGGCCACAGACAGTACAGATGAAGTGCTGGCACCAGAGGCTTGTTTGTCACATGTAGCCCAGGCTGGCCTCGAATTTGCTGAGGATGACCTTGAGCTCCCAGTGTGACAGTGTTAGGACTATAGGTCTGCACTGCAGCACCCCACTCAGAATCCTTTCTTTTAAATATGTGAGTGTGTGTGTGTGTGTGTGTGTGTGTGTGTGTGTGTGTGCATGAGCATATGTGAGGACATTCTCAGGACCTCTGCTCACCTTCTCAGAGACAAGGTCTCATTAACCTAAAGCTAGATTGGCCAAGATGGCTTTTCTCCACCTCCCTAGCACTGGGATTAACAATCACACCACCGTGCCTGTGGGGTCTGGGATTGACCTGAGGGCCTCACACTTACAAGGCAAGTACCTTTACTGACTGAGTCACCTCCTGTCCCTCAGGGAGGCTTTTATTGGGAGGATGTGCATGCAGGAATGTATGCATGTTCATCTGTGTGTAGGCACATGCATGGGCAGGTGCATGTGCATATGCACATGTGTGCAAGCCAGAGCTTGACACTGGGTGTCTTCTTCCATTGCCTTCCACCATGTACTTTGAGACAGGGTCTCTTACTGAACCCCTGGCTTGCTACCATTTGGGCTAATGTAGCTATTCCCAGATTGCTCTGGGATTACAAGGCATCTGCCCCATCCACTTTTTTTTTTTTTTTTTTTTTTTTTTTTNCAGCCCCTCCACTTAACTTTTTATGTGAGTTCTGAGCCATCTCCCCAGCCCTCCTCAGCAACGTTTTTTTAAAGGTTCACCTAGCCAGTGTTTGGTTGCAAAATCCACAGACACTGGCTGTCAACAGATAACTCGCTCATTTGGTTAAGGTTTCAGGCTTAACAAACATTTCCTCGGCACCAGCATCTTCCCTCCAGACAGGCTACTGTGCCCACTGTCAGACAGCAAGGGCATCCAGTACAACTTCAAATGTCCCCAGCCTCAGTGTCTAAGGAAGCCCTTCCTGGCCCCGAGACTCATCAGCTCCACTTACACCACTGCTTTAGCCTCCCAGGGGCCAGGTTCAGCCTCTATGATTCCTTCTCTGGTTTTGCCTTATTGAGGTTGGTTTCACTGAGATCAGGTCTTTTTTTTTTTTTTAATTTTATTTATTTCTGTATGTGTATGAATGTACTGCCTGCATGCAAGTTTGTGCACCCGTGTCGTGCAATGCCGCGGAGGTCAGAAGAGGGTCTCGGATTCCCCTAGAGCTGGAGTTCTCCTGGAATTGGAGTTTCAGACGGCTCTCGGCCGCCATGTGGGTGCTGGGGATCGAACCCGGGTCCTCTGTAAGAGCGTCGGTGCTCTTAACCGCTAGGCCATCTCTCCAGTCCCGAGATCAGGTCTTTTCTAATTAAAATTTGCGATCAAGGTTTCATTTACGGATCACTACTGATGGCAGACAACTTCCACCCCGGGTTTCCCTGCTGGGCCGTTATTTCCATCGGCTCCAGTTCCCAGGCATCAGATTTGTGCAGCCCTTGAAGCTGCAGTGGAGATTTGATTCTTTTGTTAATTTTCAATCAATAGCTGTTTTATTTCCTGTGCATAGTTTTTAGCCGATGTCAGTTTTATTTTGTGTTGATTACTTCCCTAGCAATGAACATGATGGACTGGGCACAAGACAAGCAGCCCACATTTATTTCTTAAGAAATCCACCAAAAATTCAAACATGTCTAGGAGCAGGAAAAGGAGACTGAAGACAAACAGCCGTGTGCTATGGCTTGGGAGCAGATTGTCCCCCAAAAGTTCATGTGTGAGATGTTGACCCCTGGATGTGGCAGTGCTGAAAAGTGGTGGGCCTTTAAGAGATGGGGACTGCTAGCAGGACCCTGAGTCACTTCGGGCTGCCCTGGTGTGCTGGACAGTTTTAGTGTCAACTTGACACACTGGGTTAATAGAGCCTCAAATGGGGGAATTGCCTCCATTGGACTGGTCTATGGCCACGTCCATGGAGTATTTTCTTGACTGTTGAGTGATATGAGAGGACCCAGCCCTCTGTGGGCAGTGCCACCTCTGGGCAGGTTGTTGTGTATTGTATAAGAAAGCAGGCTGCCAGGCGTGGTGGCGCATGCCTTTAATCCTAGTACTCAGGAGGCAGAGGCAGGCAGATCACTTTGAATTCAAGGCCAGCCTGGTCTACAGAGCGAGCTCCAGGCCAGCTAGGACTAAAGGGAGACCCTGTCTCAAAAATACACACACAAAAAGAAAGGAAGGAAGGAAGGAAGGAAGGAAGGAAGGAAGGAAGGAAGGAAGGAAGGAAGGAAGGAAGAAAGAAAGAAAGAAAGAAAGAAAGAAAGAAAGAAAGAAAGAAAGAAAGAAAGAAAAGCATAGGCCAAGTGAGCCAGTAAGCAGCATTCCTCCATGGCCTGTGCTTCAGCTCCTGCCTCCAGGTTCCTGCCCTCAGTTCCTGCCTTGGGCTCCCTGAGTGATGAACTGTGACCTGGGAGATGGAAGATGAATAAACCCTTTCCTCCCCAAGTTGGTGTTGGTCAGAGTGTTTCATCACAGCGATTGAAAGGAAACTAGAACACCTGGGAAGGTCTTCGGAAACTGCTTGATTCCTGAGAGAGTGAGTTGTCAGAAAAAGTGACTCTGACCCCAGCTCCGTCTAGCTTCCCACCTCACACACATATTCTTCCACGTACTATCACCCCTTGAAGATGGCACCCACTGTGAGGCCCTCTGCTGAGCAGAAGCTGGCTCTGCTGGTCTCTGACCGCCCTACTCTAAGTCTACTACATCTCTTTTTGGTCTTTTTGAGACAGGGTCTCCCTGTAGCCCCAGCTGGCCTGGAACTCACTATGTGGAGCAAGCTGGCCTTGAACTCACAGAGATCTACCTGCCTCTGCCTCCCAAGCACTGGGATACATCTCTTTTCTTTACAAAGTACCCAACCTTGGGTATTTTGTTTTAGTGACAGAAATGAGACTAATGCAACATAGGAAAGGATGCTTTAGCTATGCAGAAGAGTCAATGGCAGTGTCCCACTGTCCTGAGCCTCTCCAGGCATTCTGCGGACATTCCCATGTCCTAGGAGACCCTGCCCCTGACACTCAGCTCTGTGTTTCTCCTTGAGTTGCTCAGGACAGCTTTATTTAGGTCAGATAGAATGTCATCTGACCTGAGTCCCAGCACATATGACCCAGGCAGTTAACAACATTCCAGGCTCAAGTTAAACCAGCTCCAGCCCTCCTAGACTAAGCCTGCAGGATACATGAGGTCAGGGTCCTAGGTAAGATACATTAGCAGGCCCTGGGCACACAGGAGATGCTCAAGTAGTGCCCTCTGCCCTCATGTCCCAGTCAGCAGAGGATGGTGTAGCCACTCAGCTCTGACTGCACTTGTTACAAAGCAACAGGCCGATGCTCACCCAAGGGGCCTGTGGCTGAACACAATCTGAGCTTGTGTCTTAACAGAAGACCAGAGGGTCCATCTTTGGCAGGGCCTAGCTCTGGCTGCACCTCTCTTGACTATCATCTCCAGCCCACTGCAACCAGCTGCATGGAACTCTTGGTTAAAAGCTGCTGAAGCCGGCGTGGTGGTGCACGCCTTTAATCCTAGCACTCGGGAGGCACAGGCAGGGGGATCTTTGTGAGTTCAAGGCCAGCCTGGTCTAGTGAGTTCCAGGATAGCTGGGCTACATGGAGACCCTGTCTCGAAAAGACAAAAAAAAAAAAAAGCTGCTGAGGCAGGGGCATATATCTCACATTCCGTGAATCTTTTTTTTTTTAATTTTATTTATTTCTGTATGTGTATGAATGTACTGTCTGCATGCAAGTTTGTGCACCCGTGTCGTGCAATGCCGCAGAGGTCAGAAGAGGGCATTGGATTCCCCTGGAACTGGAGTTCTCCTGGAATTGGAGTTTCAGACGGTTCTCGGCCGCCATGTGGGTGCTGGGGATCGAACCCGGGTCTTTGTAAGAGCGGTTGGAGCTCTTAACCGCTAGGCCATCTCTCCAGCCCCCTCGTTCCCTGAATCTTTAGTTGGCAAGGTTTAAAGATGGAGAACCCAGAGCTCTGGCTTGAGCCTTAGCCTCTATCCCGGCAAGCCCTGGGCCTCGGTCCTCACCTAGAAGCTAGGGAAGACGGGACATGTCCCACAGGATTGAGGCAGGGTTGAATGGCATGCACTGTGGAGTCTAGGAGGGGTGGGACTGGACTGTCTTTCTAATTTGTAAAATGAGTTGATAGCAAGATCTAAGAGCTTGGAGCCTGGCTGTGCCACACCTGGTCATCACACCTGGTATCCACACCTGGCCGCCACACCTGATTACCAGCTGCTTCCTTGCTTTGATTCTAGACTTCTTCTTCGGAAAGTGAGCCTAACAGCTCAAATCAAATCCACAGCACTCGGCCACCAACCCCACAGAAAGCCACCAGCAAGGGAGATGAGGTGCCCTGAGCGAGGAGCAGGGGAGGACATGGAGCCCTGAGTGAGGAGCAGGGGAGGACATGGCGTCCTGAGTGAGGAGCAGGGAGGACATGGAGTCCTGAGTGAGCAGCAGGGAGGACATGGAGTCCTGAGTGAGCAGCAGGGAGGACATGGAGTCCTGAGTGAGCAGCAGGGAGGACATGGAGTCCTGAGTGAGGAGCAGGGAGGACATGGAGTCCTGAGTGAGGAGCAGGGAGGACATGGAGTCCTGAGTGAGCAGCAGGGAGGACATGGAGTCCTGAGTGAGCAGCAGGGAGGACATGGAGTCCTGAGTGAGCAGCAGGGAGGACATGGAGTCCTGAGTGAGGAGCAGGGAGGACATGGAGTCCTGAGTGAGCAGCAGGGAGGACATGGAGTCCTGAGTGAGCAGCAGGGAGGACATGGAGTCCTGAGTGAGCAGCAGGGAGGACATGGAGTCCTGAGTGAGGAGCAGGGAGGACATGGAGTCCTGAGTGAGCAGCAGGGAGGACATGGAGTCCTGAGTGAGCAGCAGGGAGGACATGGAGTCCTGAGTGAGCAGCAGGGAGGACATGGAGTCCTGAGTGAGGAGCAGGGAGGACATGGAGTCCTGAGTGAGCAGCAGGGAGGACATGGAGTCCTGAGTGAGCAGCAGGGAGGACATGGAGTCCTGAGTGAGCAGCAGGGAGGACATGGAGTCCTGAGTGAGGAGCAGGGAGGACATGGAGTCCTGAGTGAGCAGCAGGGAGGACATGGAGTCCTGAGTGAGCAGCAGGGAGGACATGGAGTCCTGAGTGAGCAGCAGGGAGGACATGGAGTCCTGAGTGAGGAGCAGGGAGGACATGGAGTCCTGAGTGAGCAGCAGGGAGGACATGGAGTCCTGAGTGAGCAGCAGGGAGGACATGGAGTCCTGAGTGAGCAGCAGGGAGGACATGGAGTCCTGAGTGAGGAGCAGGGAGGACATGGAGTCCTGAGTGAGCAGCAGGGAGGACATGGAGTCCTGAGTGAGCAGCAGGGAGGACATGGAGTCCTGAGTGAGCAGCAGGGAGGACATGGAGTCCTGAGTGAGGAGCAGGGAGGACATGGAGTCCTGAGTGAGCAGCAGGGAGGACATGGAGTCCTGAGTGAGCAGCAGGGAGGACATGGAGTCCTGAGTGAGCAGCAGGGAGGACATGGAGTCCTGAGTGAGGAGCAGGGAGGACATGGAGTCCTGAGTGAGCAGCAGGGAGGACATGGAGTCCTGAGTGAGCAGCAGGGAGGACATGGAGTCCTGAGTGAGCAGCAGGGAGGACATGGAGTCCTGAGTGAGGAGCAGGGAGGACATGGAGTCCTGAGTGAGCAGCAGGGAGGACATGGAGTCCTGAGTGAGCAGCAGGGAGGACATGGAGTCCTGAGTGAGCAGCAGGGAGGACATGGAGTCCTGAGTGAGGAGCAGGGAGGACATGGAGTCCTGAGTGAGCAGCAGGGAGGACATGGAGTCCTGAGTGAGCAGCAGGGAGGACATGGAGTCCTGAGTGAGCAGCAGGGAGGACATGGAGTCCTGAGTGAGGAGCAGGGAGGACATGGAGTCCTGAGTGAGCAGCAGGGAGGACATGGAGTCCTGAGTGAGCAGCAGGGAGGACATGGAGTCCTGAGTGAGCAGCAGGGAGGACATGGAGTCCTGAGTGAGGAGCAGGGAGGACATGGAGTCCTGAGTGAGCAGCAGGGAGGACATGGAGTCCTGAGTGAGCAGCAGGGAGGACATGGAGTCCTGAGTGAGCAGCAGGGAGGACATGGAGTCCTGAGTGAGGAGCAGGGAGGACATGGAGTCCTGAGTGAGCAGCAGGGAGGACATGGAGTCCTGAGTGAGCAGCAGGGAGGACATGGAGTCCTGAGTGAGCAGCAGGGAGGACATGGAGTCCTGAGTGAGGAGCAGGGAGGACATGGAGTCCTGAGTGAGCAGCAGGGAGGACATGGAGTCCTGAGTGAGCAGCAGGGAGGACATGGAGTCCTGAGTGAGCAGCAGGGAGGACATGGAGTCCTGAGTGAGGAGCAGGGAGGACATGGAGTCCTGAGTGAGCAGCAGGGAGGACATGGAGTCCTGAGTGAGCAGCAGGGAGGACATGGAGTCCTGAGTGAGCAGCAGGGAGGACATGGAGTCCTGAGTGAGGAGCAGGGAGGACATGGAGTCCTGAGTGAGCAGCAGGGAGGACATGGAGTCCTGAGTGAGCAGCAGGGAGGACATGGAGTCCTGAGTGAGCAGCAGGGAGGACATGGAGTCCTGAGTGAGGAGCAGGGAGGACATGGAGTCCTGAGTGAGCAGCAGGGAGGACATGGAGCCCTGAGTGAGGAGCGGGGAGGACATGGAGTCCTGAGTGAGCAGCAGGGAGGACATGGATCCCTGAGTGAGGAGCAGGGAGGATATGGAGTCCTGAGTGAGCAGCGGGGAGGACATGGAGCCCTGAGTGAGGAGCAGGGAGGACATGGCGTCCTGAGCGAGGAGCAGGGAGGACATGGAGTCCTGAGTGAGGAGCAGGGAGGACATGGAGTCCTGAGTGAGGAACAGGGAGGACATGGAGTCCTGAGTGAGGAGCAGGGAGGACATGGCGTCCTGAGTGAGGAGCAGGGAGGACAGGGAGCCCTGAGTGGATTGCAGGGGGAGGACCTCAAGCCAGGCCCACATCCTAAGGCAGTACTGTGTGAATCCCTCCAGGACTCCTTCCGGGACAAACCTAATGAACACTTCACAGCACAGGTCGGTGACGGTCTGAGTCCCTGGGAAGGGGGCAGGTAAGCTGCTGGGGCCATTGGAGCTTTCTCAGTGTACTCAGATCGGGCTTACTGTCACATGGTATATACAGCTGTCAAAATTTAAACTCATGCTGAAGAGTGCATTTTAGCTTATATAACTTATACTTCAAACAAGTCACCTTTACGAAATGTTCCCAAAAGTCTTCCTGAAGCCTTGGAAGGCCTCATGTGATCTGACAGGATAGTGGGCACTGCTCTGGTATGGATGGTGTGTCCCCAAAGGCCCAAGTGTCACGGCTTGGGGCAGCACCTCTGGTTGGAAGTGGAACCTCTAGGAGGCAGGGCCTAGTGGGCTCTTTAGGTCATGGGGTGTGCCCTCAAAAGGGATTGCGGGGCCTGGGCTCTTCCGCCTTAACTTCCTGGCTGAAGTGAGTGGCTTTGCCACATGCTGTTGCCATGATCTGCTGCCTCTGCCCAGGCTTGACATGATGGCCATGTGGCTTGGCAGCAACTTCAGACCAGAAGCCAAAGTATCCCTTCTCTCTTATAAACTTTGTTTATAAGAAACATTTGTTTCAAGTGTTCTGTGACAACAACAGGGAGATTCCAGACACCAGCTGGGAGCTTTGCCAACTTGAAAGCACTTTACGGAGGGACCACATTTGTTTCTATGGACTGTGGTGGCTTCTGTGGACTAGGGTGGCTTCTGTGGGCTGTGGTGACTTCTGTGGACTGGGGTGGCTTCTGTGGACTGGGATGGTTTCTGTGGACTAGGATGGTTTCTATGGACTGTGGTGATTCCTATGGACTGTGGTGGCTTCCGTGGACTAGGGTGGTTTCTGTGGACGGTGGTGATTACTGTGGACTGTGGTGGTTCCTATGTAGTGGGGTGATTACTATAGTTTTTGTGAACTGGGGTGGTTTTGTAGCTGGTATTGAAAAGAGCTTCCACTGGATCTGGAGAGATAGCCCAGCGGTTAAGAATGCCAACTGCTCTTGCAGAGGACCCAGGTTCAATTCCCAGCACCCACATGATGGCTAAGAACCATCTTTAACTCCATTTCCAGGGGAATCCGACGCCCTCTTCTGACCTCCGCAGCACTGCCTGACACAGGTGCACCAACCTACATGCAGACAGTACATTCATACACATACAAATAATAAATTTTTTTTTATTAATTTTATTTATTTCTGTATGTGTACGAATGTACTGTCTGCATGCAAGTCTGTGCACCCGTGTCGTGCAACGCCGCGGAGGTCAGAAGATGGTCTCGGATTCCCCTGGAACTGGAGTTCTCCTGGAATTGGAGTTTCAGACAGCTCTCGGCCGCCATGTGGGTGCTGGGGATCGAACCCGGGTCCTCTACGAGAGCGTCGGCGCTCCTAACCGCTAGGCCATCTCTCCAGTCCACAAATAATAAATTTTAAAAAAGAAAAAAAGAAAGTAAAGAACCTCCACCAACACACCCCAAGGCACAGGTTCTGTGGAGAAGCCGTGAAACTGAGCCAGCCTGCCTCTGTTGCCGGGCTAACCTGAGCTACAAATCAGTCTTCCTAATGCATAATCTGCTCTGCCTCCCTCCCTGAGTTTCTGGAACATTCTTTTCAGCGTAGCTCTGAGTTGGACACTAGGTGTATCACTGGTCCTTGCCAGATCAACCTCTCTAGAACTCTGCTAGCTTGCAGAGGTGAGCACTTCCCAGGCGTCCGTGAGTGCTCACTGCCAACAAGGCAGTGGGGTGAGCCTGTTTGCCATATGCACACCTCTCTAGTCACTGTGGTTCTCGTCACTGTCACAGCACCACCCTCTTTCAGCGCAGAGGCTGATGTAAACTGTCACGTGCCAGGATGCTCCCGGGGCCACAAACTCCAGCATGGGCCCTGTGGCTCGATCAGGGCCTGCCTGACCCCAGCTTGGGGTCCCTGTGGGACCACACTGAGTGGGGCTGGACACTCCTTACCAATGCTCGCTTGTGACAGACCCACGAACACCAAGCCTTGTCCAGGTTCTGTCCCCCTCCCCTTTCCTCTACGGAGGCTCGAGCCTCCTCTGCTCTCCCTGAATGGTTCCTCACAGCCTAGACACGACAAGGGCAGCATGGTTTAACTGCCTCGAGGTGTTGGGAGATCCTCTGCCTCCCTTCCACAAACTGCCAGGCCTAGTGCCCAGCAGGCTAGCTGGGAATGAAAGGGAACCGTCTATGTGAACAGACACTGCAGAAAGCTGATTCCTTTCCTTAATGAGTAGCCCAGTCAGCTGATGGTCTCAACAGCAGAGTTTGGGTCCCTAAATAGAAGGAACCCCCTCCAAGGCAGAGTGGCTGCCTGCCTCGCCTCCCTGTGCTCACTTCCCTGCCTGCCTCGCCTCCCTGTGCTCACCTGTGCTCACCTCCCTGTGTTCACCTCCCTGCCTGCCTCGCCTCCCTGTGCTCGCCTCCCTGTGCTCACCGCCCTGCCTGCCTCGCCTCCCTGTGCTCACTTCCCTGCCTGCCTCGCCTCCCTGTGCTCACCTGTGCTCACCTCCCTGTGCTCACCTCCCTGTGTTCACCTCCCTGCCTGCCTCGCCTCCCTGTGCTCACCTCCCTGTGCTCACCTCCCTGTGCTCACCACCCTGTGCTCGCCTCCCTGTGCTCGCCTCCCTGTGCTCACCTGTGCTCGCCTCCCTGTGCTCACCGCCCTGTGCTCACCGCCCTGTGCTCGCCTCCCTGTGCTCGCCTCCCTGTGCTCACCTGTGCTCGCCTCCCTGTGCTCGCCTCCCTGTGCTCACCGCCCTGTGCTCACCGCCCTGTGCTCGCCTCCCTGTGCTCGCCTCCCTGTGCTCACCTGTGCTCGCCTCCCTGTGCTCACCTCCCTGTGCTCACCGCCCTGTGCTCACCGCCCTGTGCTCGCCTCCCTGTGCTTGCCTCCCTGTGCTCGCCTCCCTGTGCTCACCTGTGCTCACCTCCCTGTGCTCGCCTCCCTGTGCTCGCCTCCCTGTGCTCACCGCCCTGTGCTCACCGCCCTGTGCTCACCTCCCTGTGCTCACCTGTGCTCGCCTCCCTGTGCTCGCCTCCCTGTGCTCACCTGTGCTCACCGCCCTGTGCTCACCTCCCTGTGCTCGCCTCCCTGTGCTCGCCTCTCTGTGCTCACCTCCCTGTGTTCACCTGTGCTCACCTCCCTGTGCTCACCTGTGCTCACCTCCCTGTGCTCGCCTCCCTGTGCTCGCCTCCCTGTGCTCACCTCCCTGTGCTCACCTCCCTGTGTTCACCTGTGCTCGCCTCCCTGTGCTCACCTGTGCTCACCTCCCTGTGCTCACCTTCCTGTGCTCACCTCCCTGCCTCCCTGTGCTCACCTCCCTGTGCTCACCTCCCTGCCTGCCTCACCTCCCTGTGCTCACCTCCCTGTGCTCACCTCCCTGCCTCCCTTGCACTCCTCAGGGCTCTACATCTACCTTCCCTTCCGGTTCTCTGCAGGGCTGACCACTCCTGGCTGCACAGGAGGCCTGCTCCTTGTGCCCTGGGTGCCCAGCTAATGGACCTCCTCCCTCTCTGTCCTCTTGCTGTGTCTCATTTCTCTTTTTAATTTGGTTTTAGTTAGAGTACACGACAGCAGGCTTTGATGTGCCACTTTCATGCATGTATACCATGGATCTGTGCTCATCCTTCCTTCACTCCCGTCCCTTGTCCATCCCCTACCTCACTGCCCTCCTTCCTCCCCCGGAATACCCCTCTGTGTTCATGTCATACACATCTAGATTCTGCATATGTGATATGTCTGAGCCTGGCCTATATTCTATTTAACACGATGGTCTCCAGTCCTATCATTTTCTTGAAAAGGATGCAATTTCAATATTTTTTAAATTTCTCTGTATGAGTGTTTTACATATATGCATGTGTGTACAGCACATGTGTGCAATGCCCTTGGACATCAGAAGAGGGTGTAGGGTATGCAGGAACTAGAATTAAAGACAGTTGTGAACCATCATGTGGGTTCTGGGAACCAAACCCAGGTCCTCCACAGAGTAACCAGTGCTCTTTTGCTTTTTTTTTTTTTTTTTGTCTTTTCGAGACAGGGTCTACCTGTAGCCCCAGCTGTCCTGGAACTCACTCTGTAGACCAGGCTGGCCTTGAACTCACAGAGATCCACCTGCCTCTGCCTCCCAAGTGCTAGGATTAAAGGCGTGCACCACCATGCCCAGCCTGACCAGTACTCTTAACTGCCAAGCCAGCTCTTCAGTTCCTCACTGTTGTTGTTTTTTAAGATTTATTTCTGGAGCTGGAGAGATGGCTCAGCGGTTAAGAGCGCCAACTGCTCTTGCAGAGGACCTGGGTTCGATTCCCAGCACCCACATGGCAGCTAAGAACCATCTTTAACTCCAGTTCCAGGCGAATCCAATGCCTTCTTCTGACCTCCGTGGCATTACATGACACAGGTGCACAAACCTACATGCAGACAGTACACTCATACACATAAAAAATAATAATAAAAGGGCTGGAGAGATAGCCTAGTGGTTAAGAGCTCCGACTGCTCTTGCAGAAGACCCGGGTTCTATCCCCAGCACCCACATGGTGCCTGAGAACAATCTGTAACTCCAATTCCAGGAGAACTCCAGTTCCAGGAGAATCCGAGACCCTCTTCTGACCTCTGAGGCATTGCACAACACGGGTGCACAAACCTACATGCAGACAGTACACTCATACACATAAAAAATAATAATAATAAAAAAGATTTATTTCTGTTAATATAAAATTACTTGCATGTTATATGCAGGTACCTGCAGAGGCCAAACACGTCACATCCCCTGAAGCTAGAGTTATACATGGCTATAAGCCTCCCAACATGAGCACTGGGAACCGAACTCAGGTCCTCTTAACCACTGAGCCATCTCCCTAGCCTGTAATTTCATTCTTCACATTTAAATAGAACTCCATTATCAGGGCTGGAGAGATGGCTCAGTGGTTAAGAGTACTGACTGTTCTTGCAGAGGACCTGGGTTTGATTCCCAGCACCCACAAGGAGGCTAAGAACTGTCTTTAAGCCGGGCGTGGTGGCACACACATTTAATCCCAGCACTCGAGAGGCAGAGGCAGGTGGATCTCCACGAGTTCAAGGCCAGCCTGGTCTACAGAGGGAGCTCCGCGAGTTCAAGGCCAGCCTGGTCTACAGAGGGAGCTCCAGGCCAGCTGGGACTAAAGGGGAAACCCTGTCAAAAAAAAAAAAAAAACACCTCCATTATCTGTGTAAACCACCTTTTCTTTCTCTCCTCATCTGGTGACAGGCACCAGGGCCAGCTATATATCACAGCTGTTGTCCAAATGCTCTGTTTCTTTCCATTTCATGACGTCATTAGCGTCCATCTGCCGATCACTGAGTAGAGCCCTAACGCACATCCCATGGGCCACAGAACCACCAGGGTTAGCCTAAGGCTGCACCAAGCACACAGGAGATGCTCAGTGAACAAACAAGCCCAGCAGACGAAGACAGTCAGTTCACAGTGCCAAGTCCAGTTCTGCCTCCCAGGGTGTGCCCCCTCCTCCTCGCCCCGTCTGCTTTCAGCTCTGGGGTCACAGTTCCTTGAAGTGTTACCCTGTCTTAGAATGGTTCTTCCAGCCTCAGGATGGGGGACAGGAGCAGGGGAGAGCCGCCTGCAGTGTGGAGAAGTGGGGACCAGTTTGGGAACTACAAACAGCCCCTCATGAGGTGACCCTCCGGAGGGCATCCCCACGGTCCAGCAGTCCAGTCCACTCAGACCGGGTGGCAGCAGCTTCAGTGGACGCTGTTGGGTCTGAACTGGAACGGTCCCAAGGCTTGGTCGCCAGCACTGGAGACCTGGGAGTGGATTGTGAGGGCTCTGACCTGCTAGGAGATTCGTTTATCAAAGCCTCCTGCCCCGCAGTGTGATGGGAGGCGCCTCCGGGAGGGTGGGGCCCGGCCAGAGGACCTAGGTCCCTGCAGGCGTGTCCTTCAGGTTATGCCTGGTCTCTGTCCTTCTCTGTGCTTGCCAAGAGGTAAGCATGGCTCACCAGGCCCTCAGCTGGGGTGCTGCCTCCCCACAGCCCCCAAACCAATGGGGCTAGCCGGCCACGGCTGGAAGAGAAGACTCGAGAACGGTGGGTCAAAATAAATTTGGTCCCAGCAACACAAGCCTGACTGACGCAGACACGCACCACCTCTCAGGACAGACTGCTCAGGTCCTAGGCTCCTCAGGGGAGCAGACAGCCTAGGACTGGACGCCCAGTACAGCTCACTGCAAACCTGAGGCTGCAGAGTGCGGCCGGGGAAGGTCCCCAGCTTGTCACCATGGCCACCCTCCACACTGTGCCGACTGTTGCTGCCTGCCTGGATCCGGTGGAGCCAGCCTAGTGGGATACTTTATTTATGTGTCGTGCATATTTATTAGGAAGAGGTAAATAAATTAGCTGCCTGCCATCTGTACCACAGCCCACGCCGAGCTCCCTCCCTCCTCTGCTTCAGAAGCTGCAAAGGCCGTGCAGGAAGGAGGGGCTGCTTTCAGTGGGGTCCCTCCGCGGTGCACACAGCCCTGGAATGCGAATCTCTGTGGGAACTGAAGCTATTGGCCCATGTATCTGTGCAGCAGCAACTCCCATAAGAATGCTATCATGGGCTGGAGAGACGGCCTAGCGGTTAAGAGCGCCGACCGCTCTTGCAGAGGACCGGGGTTCGATCCCCAGCACCCACATGGCGGCTGAGAACCATCTGTAACTCCAATTCCAGGAGAACTCCAGTTCCAGGGGGATCCGACACCCTCTTCTGACTTCTGCGGCATTGCACAACACGGTGCACAAACCTGCATGCAGACAGTACATTCATACACATAAATAAATAAAATTTAAAAAAAGAATGCTATCATTTGGGGGAGCGGGTGTTTTTGAGATATGAGACAGGGTCTCCCTATAGCCTCAGCTGGCTATGGAACTTGCTACGTAGAGCAGGTTGGCTTTGAACTCACAGAGATCTACCTTCCTCTGCCTCCTGAGTGCTGGGATTAAAGGCATGTGCCACAACACCTGGCAGCTGTTATCATTTTATAAATGAAGGTGCTAGACTCAGAGAGGGCAGGTCACTCACCCAGGGTCACACAGAAAGTGCGTGGAGGAGGAGTGCCCCACAAAGGGGGGATCCTAACTCCCCATGCAAAGTTGCCAGAAAAAGGCCACACCCCTGCTGGCACTAGTTGCTCTGAGTTGATGTCAATTCCTAGCTGTCCTGACCCTTCCTGGCTGAAAGGTAAAATAAAAGCTAATAGAGCAGACTCCAAGACCACGTGGAGATTCAGAGGCCCCTCTAATCCCACATGCCTTTCTAGCTCTCCAAAGTCTCCACCCACCTCCAAGGGCCACTCAGCACAACATAGCTCCAGGGTTTGCCAGATGCCTCACCAGAGGGCTTCTTGAAACCTCAGTTTCAGTCTCTGTAAAATGGAACAGCATCTTGCGGGAAAGACGCGGGCTCTAAGCAAGGAGACCTCATGAGTGTGAAATGCTTTAAAATGTGTGTCTAGCAGGAGGCAGTAGGGTCAAGGACCATGGGATACGAGTGGAATCAGATGCTGCAGAGCCCAGAGAGTGGTTGCCACTGGCCCAGAGTCACACAGCATTTGGAGCCATAGGGGGTCTGTGTAGACCACCTGCCTCCCAGGCTGCAGGCAGGCACTGAGCCCAGGCACCGATCCTGGCTACCTCCCAGCTCAGCACTGAATCTTTTATGAAGCACCATAAATCTCCCTGGAATCACGCCTGCCCTCAGCCCACAGGCCCTGCCTCGCTGCCTCTGCCTCCCTGCAGGGCCTTTTCATTAAATGAAGTGTGGGGATCCAATGCAATTGCTTTTGATTGTCCCCAAGGGGGAGCTGCCACTTCCCTCCAGGGCACCTGCGGGCGGGGTCTGAGCCAGGGCCCACTCACACCCTCAAACCAACGGGATAGAGATTTCAAGGTAAAATATCATTTCTCAAGATCTCTGACTCAACGCCCTGGAGCAGATGTCTGTGGGCCCCGTGAGGGGTTCACAAGCCTCCCCACAGCTCTCCAGGCAGGACTGGCAGCTCAGGGCCCCAGTTCTGGGACTGAGGGATATTGGGAGAGGTTAGGACACTGAAGATGTACAGACCCACCCTGTTGTCCCAGGGCACTTGTCAGAGGGAGCCTGTGGGCGATGCAGCAAGGGGGAGGCAGGTTAGACTTGAAGGAGCAGCAAGCATCCCGGTGAGCTGCGTGCAGCACACAGACCTCGGACCGCTGCTCACAGGCACTGATGACACCGCCCGTTCCCTGGCTCACCCCCCACAGGTGCTTTCCCTTTGAGGGAACAGAGGGTCCATTCAGTGCAGGGGTAGCAGGTACAAGGTGGCAGGTGCCTGTTAGAATGGTGCAGAAGTTTCTATCACAGAACCCAAATGCTGGCCTCAGCCCAGGGGCCCTGCTGACCCCTCCAGCCTCCCAGCCCACTCTCCTGCTCCCTAGCAAGCACAGCGGCCATGCGGTGCTCCAACCCAGAAACACCCCAGTCCATCCCCCTGCCTGAGCCTCAGGGTGTGGTTGGTGCCCCTGCCGCTGGCCACCCTCATCTCCAGCGTCTTCCCCAGGCTGGCAGGACACATGTTACCTCGGGGGCACCCTCTCCCTCCCATACACACACTTCCCCCGTCTTTCCAGCAGCCCCTTTTGCTCTGTGCACCCCTACTCATTTGTCCCCCAGGGCTGGCCCGCCTCCCTGTTCCACAAGGGCAAGATACTCAGCTTGTCAGTTTCCACTAGCACCCTGGCTAGGCGAGCAGGGCCATCACAGGTAGGATGAAGGGGAAGGAGGCAGGAACACGGACCGGAGGGAGGCAGCCAACACTCCGGGGCCTGACCACAGAGCCAGCAACCTTCCTTCCCCTGGGAGGTCAGATCCCCAACTCCAAGGGCAATAGAAGCAAAGGGCCGATTCCCACGGGGTAGGAGAGGCCACGTGGGATGACAGAGAGAAATGGCCTAGAACATGGGGAACAGCAACACTGCAGGAGATTATGTGGCCATTAAAAATGACAAGTGTAAGAAATAACATCTGCGGGGTAGCCTGTGAGGAGCTGACGGCAGCTCGAGGAAGCTAAGTCTCGCTGGTTTTATAAGCAAGGCCTGAAACAACCTTGGTGCCCAACCGTAGGGGAGGTGGTAGATGAATCGTGCCTGGTATGGCCACTCAGTGGGGTGGGGCACATTGCAGCAGGAAGAGTTTTAATAACGCAGGGACATGCTGACCCCGAAGAGCAGACTCAGGACAGCGTGTGTGGTATGACGAGGACAAAAACAGAGTCTCCCCCGGAAGGCTGTGAGGAGGGGGCTGTGGAGGTGGCTTCAGTTTTCTTTTTACTTATTATCAAAATAGTCTGTTTTAACAACAGTTACATCTTGAAGCTGAAAGTCACAACAACAAAAGGCATTAATTTTTGGCTTTATTATAAAGCTATTATTTATATTTATTTTATGTGTATGAATATTTTGCCTGCAGGTAAGTACATCACATACATGCAGTGCCCACAGAGGCCACAAGAGGGCATCAGAACCCACAGAACTGGAGTTATAGACAGTTGTCAGCCGCCATGTGGGTGCTGGGAACCAAACCTGGGTCCTCTGCAAGAGCAGCCAGCGCTCTTAACTGCTGAGGCAGCTCTCAAGCCTCTTGATTTGTTTGTTTGTTTGTTTGTTTGATTGTTTGTTTGTTTGATAATGTGTTCCAAAGGCCAAAGAACTATGTGTCTGTGTTAGGTAGGAAAGGGGCATATCATACGGCTCTTGTTTTCTGATATTGCTGTGCTGCATTACCAAAAAGAGTTTAAATGCCCAGTACACATCTCTCAAGGTGGTTTTTCTTCTTCACCAGAAAAAAAGAAAAGGGAAGAATTGTCCACTGGCCCACAGGACTGAGACAAGCAAATTCTATTCCTCTTGAGTTTCCAGCTCCCCATCTGTAAAATAGGATCTGAGTAAGGCAGGCTAACTTTAAGAAGAAATCAGGTTCATTTTAGCTCACAGTTTGGGCTATAAAATCTTTAGGAGCCTCATCTTTTGGAACTACAGAGTCCCAAGGCCATACGGAACATGATATGACAAGACAGTGTGTGTGTGTGTGTGTGTGTGTGTGTGTGTGTCTGTCTGTCTGTCTGTCTGTCTGTCTGTCTGCCCCTTTCTTATAAAGCCACTGGGACTCAATTCTGGAGTTTTCACTCAAATGCCCTTTTCTAGCCCTCGTCACTTCAAAGTCGTGCCTCTAATTACCAAGTTAGGTTAAGTTTCCACCACTGACTTAGACTCTGGATTGAACTCCTGCCTGACTTTGTGCAGATACCTTTCAAACAGCCTCTGGCTGTAGTTTAGGACTCAGTTTTAGCACTTAGCAGGTACTCAGTAAGTACTGGCTGCTGTCCATCTTTTTAAAACTTTTAAAATTAGCCAGGCAAGATGTCATGCGCCTTTAACCTCTGCCTGTAGGAGGCAGAATCAGGTAGATCTCTGTAAGAACAAGGCCAGCCTGGTCTACATAGCAAGTTCTAGGGTAGCTGGGGGCTACAGGAACATACCTTGTCTCAAAAAAAAACCCTCCAAAAACTTGAGGGTAAGGGCACATGTGTGTCACAGTATAAGTGGAGGTTCAAGGAAAACTTGCAGGAGTCAATGTATTTTTTTTGTTGTTGTTTTTGAAATAGAGTCTCTCCCTGTAGCTCCCACAGGTCCTAGAACTCACAGAGATCTGCCTGCCTCTGCCTCCCAAGTGATGGGATTAAAGCCATGCAGCACCACACCTGGCTACAGGAGCCAATTCTTTTAAGATTAAAAAAATAAAGAAATAAAAATTAATTGTGGGGCTGGAGAGATGGCCTAGCAGTTAAGAGCAATGACTGCTCTTGCAGAGGACCGGGGTTCGATCCCCAGCACCCACATGGCGGCTGAGAGCCATCTGTAACTCCAGTTCCAGGGGAATCCAACACCCTCTTCAGACCTCCGTGGCTTTGCATGACATGGGTGCACAAATCTACATGCAGACAATACATTCATACACATAAAAAATAAATTAAAAAATTTAAATAAAAATTAATTGTAGTGTGTGTGTGTGTGTGTGTGTGTGTGTGTGTGTGTCTTTGTTGGGGTATGTGCACGCAATTACCAGTGTCTGCAGAGGCCAAAGGCATCAGATCCTCTGACCCTGGAGTTATAGGCAGTTGTGAGCTATCTGATGTACGTGCTGGGCACTGAACTCAGGTCCTCTGCAAGAGCAGTACTTGCTCTTAACCACTGAGCCAACTCTCTCCAGTGCCAGGGGTCAGTTCTTGAACTCAGTTTTCAGGCTCAGCAGCAAGCACTTGACCTGATGAGCCATACTCACTGGGCCCACCTTTCACCTTCTAAAATCCCAGCCTGAGACCTTCCAACTACTATAGTCCCTATAGGAAGGCAGGGAGTGGCCCCCCCAAACTCTTTGGCCTTGAACTCTCACCTGTAAAAAGTATCTGTGATTCCTCCACAGTATCCTGTACACATTATTTATGAATTAGCCACACCCCTTCATTGTGTCTCATGTCATTACATAACACACACGCACACCACACACACACACACACACACACACACACGCACACACGCACACACACACACATACACACAATCCAGTGTCTATGGAAGCTTTTCATATTCACTCCCACCTCCCAGGGGGCCTGGAGCTCCTGAGGGCAGGGATCACGGAGCTCTTAGCTTCTGCTGCAGTCCCAGCAAAATGCTGGACCTTGTTCTAGAGTTGTTCAAATTGATGTCTATGGTAAATTACAAGAAACAAAACAGCAGCCAAAGACAAGCCTCTCAGCACAGAGCCTAGGGATCCCCGGCTGCCACTCCTCTCCTGAGGATTGCACCTCCCCACCTAGAACCCTATGAGGCAGACCAAGTGTCCTTGGAGGGTGGGTTTCCACGTGCTGTCATCAGGCCTGGCCTCCATGTGTCCCTCCCATCTACTTGGTGCTGGGAGGCTGGTGATTTACAGCCTGCTAGATCACAGTGAAATATGGCTGCCCCTGAACAGCTGCTCCACACCCCAGATATCAGTGAGGCCCAGCCCTCTGCACAGAAGGCAAACCATTTGTAAAACCCAGGCTGTGGGATCTCTGGCAGGGTGGCATCATGGGAGAATTCATCCCTCAGCCTAGAATAAATACCCCCACAGACACACACACCCAGGACAGGAAAGAGTAAGCAGCTGGTTGAGGAGTAGCTGTTTAAATGGCTCCCTTGATGGAATTCCCAGCTAGGCTGCTACCACTGAGCTAGCTCTCAGCTCTCAGGGCCCAAATGAATCCCAGCTGGAAACCCAGTGTCTTCCACACCTGGAGGGGCTGGCCCATCCCACTACCTACACCTCTCTTCTCTGGGCCTGTGGTCTCCATCCTGCTGAGCAAAAGGTCAAGGGGGATCCAAAGTTATCCGCTAGTAACCAAGGACCTTGAACACAAGGCCTCATTCTTTCTTT
This sequence comes from Rhizomys pruinosus, assembly GCA_009823505.1. NCBI lineage: Eukaryota > Metazoa > Chordata > Mammalia > Rodentia > Spalacidae > Rhizomys > Rhizomys pruinosus. Next base: position 5,168,090 of record VZQC01015004.1, read on the forward strand.
CTTTTTAATTTTTTTCTTTCTTTTTTTAAATTTTGTATGTGTATGAATGTACTGTCTGCATGCAGGTTTGTGCACCGTGTCGTGCAATGCCGCGGAGGTGAGAAGAGGGTCTTGGATTCCCCTGGAACTGGAGTTAAAGATGGTTCTCAGCCACCAGGTGGGTGCTGGGGATCGAACCCGGGTCCTCTGCCAGAGCAGTCGGTGCTCCCAACCACTAGCCATCTCTCCAGCCCGACCTCATTCTTTCTATGGAGTACGTCACTCATAAGAGGCAGGACAAGCTGAAGTGGCCTCAGAGAGCCGCGTGGCGCTGGGTGCTGTGGGTTCTGTGGATGGAGGCCAGGGTTGGGTGCAGTGGGCTCACTCTGCTGCTGTTTCAGGGTTCTGGCTTGAACTGCAACCAGTCTCTGTGCACAAAAGATCTCATGATAAAACAGCAGAGCATGGAATACATGCCAGCATGCAGGCATCGGCGGAAAAGGGAAGGGTAAGTATTCACAATGACACAGAAGAAATTTCCAGAAAGCCATGTTAGAAACAGCTACATATCCTCAGCATAAGACAGCTGGGAATGTGGCTTCTGTCGGGGTATTTTGTCACGGCAGCTGGAAAAGTCACCAATATACACTGCCATGAACATCTTCATGTCACCGCTCCATGCTAGCCAGCTCTCTAAAGCAGATATTAGGAAAAGAGTGGCAGGCCAAAGGATACAGCACTTTCTAGATTGGCAGGGACCTGTCCAAGCTCGTCTGACAGGGCTCTACCTACTGAGTATGTCAACATCTGCTTCCCCCAGGGTCTTACCAACATTAGCTATGAATTTTTTCATTTCCCCTTAAAAATAATACTGTGCTGGCGCTGTTGAGATGGCTCACTGGAGGTAAAGTTGCTTGCCACCCGACAACGCAAGCCAGATGACCTAAGTTATGTTCCCAGACATAGAAAGCTAGGAGAGAACTGACTCCACAAAGTTGTCCTCTGACCTCCACACATGTACACACACACACACACACACACACACACACACCATGCAAAAAAACACAAAAATAAAAATTTTAAATGGACATCGTGTTACTGTTTCTCCGAGCATCTCCCAGATGCCACCAGCACATCCTGAGAGGTTGCGGCAGCCATCTTTCATCTTCACCCTGACCATCCAGATGTCTCCAAGTTGCTGCTAATAGCTCTCTGCTCAGATTCTCCCAGCACCTAGATTTCTTATCTCTTCTCAATGACTTTCAGGATCTGTCTGTACACAGGAAATTATCCCCTGCTGCTGACAGTGACATGTGTTATAAATACCCATCCTAGTTTGGGGTTCGGCTTAACCCTTGCAGGTGGCTTCTTGTGATGTACACACCTTTTTACTTCTCCACTTCCAGTTTTTTAGACTTTTTCCCTTATGAAACTGGCCTTGGGAGCTTGTGTTTCCTTAAATGTTAAGGCTGATGGCTCAGCCTGCCAGAGCTGTGCTGAAGAATAAAACCTGAAGACCCTGGATGTGCTGAGCTAATGCTCCAGATGCGGCCTGTAAGGCTATTCCTACCTCCAATCACCTCTCGTTCCTCCTCAGGGCTGTCACAGCTTTGGAGATAGGCTGTGTGAAATCTCCCTGTGATGGTTAGTTTCTGTCAACTTGACACAAACCTAGACACACCTAGGAAGAAGGAACCTTGGTTGAGGAATCTCCTCCATCAGACTGGCAGCTAGGTATGTCTCCAGACATTTTCTTGATTTCTAATTGAAGTGGGAGGGACCAGTTCACTGTAGGCAGTGCCATCCCTAGGCAGGTACCATAATCCTGGGCAAGCTGGGGGAAGCAAGCCAGGAAGCAGTGTTCCCTCACATTTTCCACTTCAGCTCCTGCCTCCAAATTCCTGCCTTGAGTTCCTGCATTGGCTTCCCTCACTAATGGACTGTAACCTTAAGCCAAATAAACCCTTTCCTCCCCAAGTTACTTTTGCTCATGACAGTTATCATAGCAACGGAAAGCAAACTAGGACACTCTCCTTCCATTTAAAACTTGGCAACTAGAGGTAGAGAGATTGGCTGCTTTTGCAGAAGACCGAGGTTTGAATCCCAGCACTGACATGGTGGCTAACAACCATCTGTAACTCTGGTTCCATGGGGGTTAAACGCCCCCTTATGGCCTCTGCAGATACTGCGCAACACCATGCACTTACCTACCTGCAGCAACCAAAAGCTGCAGCCTGTAAAGAAAAGAGGTGCTGCAGACCAGACAGCAGCCTGAGCAGAAACTGAAGCAACTGCCAAGCCCTGGTAGGTAAAAGAAGAAGAAAAGTCCAATATGGCCAGAGGGTGTAGAATTCAGAAGGCACAAACTGGAGGCTCCTGAGCTGAACCCAGCACCAGAGGGAAGCACCAGAGTCGGCCCTCAGAGCCATTTCTGTGAGCTGGCGGTTGACTTTAAAAGGTGAGATGTACCATATAAAACTCTGGATTTTTAGCTTCTCTAGAAAAATCTGAACGTTTGGTAAGTTGAGTCAAGGACACCTGTGAGGTTCTGTATTCTCTGACTCAACTTTATCCTTCCCAGGCCCAATTCACTGCTCTAGCCCCCAAGTACATACGGAGCAGCCGAGTACCAGGTACCTTGATGAATAAGGAAGAGGCAGACCTAATGGCCACCTGCATGGCACATTCTAGAGGGAAAGGCAGCTAACAGAAAAAGACACCCACAAAGTCAGGTCTTAAAGTGCTACAGAGGGAAAGCTGCAGGGCTGAAGGACTGCTGAGCTCAATGGGTGGCCGAGACAGATACTATATGGACAGTCAGGACAAGGGACCACAGTTGCACAGGTCAAGGAAGTGACTTAGAACAGTGGAAAGTCAGTCCATTAGAGGGAACAGAGCATGCGCTCCCTTCACTGAGTGAGACCTGACACCCAGAAACAATGCAAAGACGCGGACAGCCACCAGATGTGGGTTCCAAATGCTGCCTGTCTGACTGGCCCAGAGGGTGACATGGGGGTGAGGACCTGGGGAGAAGGCAGAGGATGGGTTTCCTGTTTGTTCTGTTCTGTTTCTCACTAGAAATAAGAAGAGACTGGGAAGCCTGACACTTGGCACATGAAAATTTGAGCCCAGGACAGAGACACTAGGAGCAGGAGGCAACCTTGTCGCCTTTCTGCCCAGCAGGCACACACAGAGAAGGACAGATAAAGAGGGCTAACCTTTCGTGGCCCTGAAGCTGATTTCTCTTTTTTAAAAGAAAATGATCCCTGAGCCTCTCCCCAGACCGCTGCTGCGGTAGCCGATCCGCGATACCTGGCTTTGTTTGCCAGCCACCTTTCTAAGAAGAATTAAGATGTGGATTTCTGGAGTCTTTACTCACAAAGTACAAGGAAAAGAAATGCTGTTGTTCTAACGAGGTGGGGAGAAAAAGCTCAGTCCACAGCCACACACCCTGTGAGCCTGGAGGGGGCGGGGCCGTTGCTCCTGACATCACCAGGCCGCGTCAAGGGAAATTACTTCCGCTCTTCGAAGCCTTATTTGCATTTTTGGAGGTTCGAGGAGGCATTTAAAAGCAGCTTGGGTGTCGACATTGCAGTTATTAAAACTAAACAAAAGATCTCTTCCCAAGTCTGGCCCGTTCTCCTTAAATGCATCCGTCCCTGCTACCTGATTTAAGGCCCTAAGCAGATGTTTCACAGCAGGACGCGCATCAGACCCAGATGCCGCTTTGTTCGAGCTGCGTGCACGCACCGCGCTGGCAGCCACATGCACTCACGGGGCCTCGAGCCACGAGCATCCGCATCTCCCTTCGAGCATTTGGCATGCCCGCAAGGACCATTTGTAACCCCTGCCTGCGGGTCTGACAGAAAGATGAGCAGCCAGAAGTGAACAGCCAATCAAATCCCATCCTAGCGTCTTCCTGTTGTCTCCTAGGTAACCGGCACAGGGACACATCAGCTTGCTGGGTACCACAGGACGCTGGCGCGCGCACAGGCACACGCACGCCCTCCTGACAGACTGTAATTCCAGACACGCGCCTGTCAGCACCCCGGACAGCTCCCGGAGCAGGCCTTCCCAGCGTTGCCTCCTGCGTGTGGCACCAACCTCCATCTCCATTCCTGCTGCTTCCCCACCTCCGTCCTTTACTGCAGGGTCCTCTATTGGGATGTTTCTCGCCATGCTGCCTCCACACCACTCAGGACACTGTTCATCTCTGGAGCCAGCCCAATTCCTGGGTTAAATCCTCCCAAGGCTCCCATCCAAGTCTTCAAAGTCAAGGTTGGATCTTGCCTCTCCAGATCTGGGTTCCTCCAGCCTTCCTGCACATCGCTCTCCCTCATCTGTCTTTCCTTCCGTGCCTCCAGCTCACACTGTCTGACCTCCACTCACACCAGCACACCTTGCTTTTCTCTGTATCTGCACCTGCTGCATCTCCCTGGCCTGCATCACCTCCCCACCCCACCCCTTGCTCCAGGCTGGCTGGATCTTCGTATTCTTCAATCTCAGCTGATTTCACCTTCCTTGAACACCCTAGGCCCTCCCTGAAGAAATCCCCTCCCCTGGGACTCTCTGCTACATCTCCCCCAGTGCCTGTACCAGATCATGTCAGTGAAGACTGGGAAACTGTCCCCTCTGCACTGACTTGAACACTTCTTTGTCTGCCCCTTGAACAAACTGTCCCAGCAGATCTTTTTGTTCACAGGCAAATTCTCCATGCACAGAAGAGGGCTCAAGACTTACTGGCTGGGTGAATAAAGTCACACTATTGCTGCTGCCACTGACAAACAGCTAACCACCTCAATGGGGCCCCCAGGTGGCACCTCTCCTCTCTCACTGCATGTCTGCCAAGCACGGGTCACCTTAAATGTCTGTTGTCTGACAGAGTAGAGCAACTTGGGACTAAAGACTAGCTTTTGTTTTTCTAACTGTACAGTTGCTGGCCTGGGGTGGGGGGGGAGTAAGTGGAAGGGAATGTGTCATTATCCAAAGGACCACGAAGGTCAAGGTGGAGGTTCACTGGAGGGTATGTCTCACATATCTTACACACTCACCCTTACCAAGAGCAACTTGAAACAAGAATTTCAGGGCTCCCAATAGCATGGCCATGTGTTTCTTCCAGAAATCTGTTTACTACTTTAGGTCCTAAAAATGTTGCAGAGAGGTCCACACACTTTCACTCAACCTCAGTACAAGCCTCAGTGACAGATTAAGTAGCTGCATGATAGACGGAGCCCTGTGAATTTTAGCTGCAGAGAGCCCTGCACAGAGTACTCAGAACATGAAACCCATGCTGGGTCCTGAGCTTTCCACTGACTGACATGCTAGGTGCCCTCCCCAAATCTAAAGACTAGCCGGCTCTAACAATCAGGAAGGAAGACCTCCAGCTGTATGTGTGTCGATGATCTAGGGCATGACAACACGGGCTCTCCATGAGATCTGCAGGGGGTGGAGGAAAAAACTGAAGCTCCAAAAGATGAAGTTGTGGGGCTGGGGATGTAGCCAAAGGTGGAGAACTTACCCAGCATGCACAAGGCCCTGGGTTCAATCCTCAGCATTGACAGACAAGGGGGAAATTAGCCTGCCCAAGGTCACACAGAGGCTGTCATAGCTTCACCTGTCAACTTGACCCTGACCTATAGTTACCTGAGAAGAGGAACCTCAACTGAAGAGTTTCCACCATTATACTGACCTATGGGCAAGTCTGTGGAGCAATGCACTGACTGTTAATTGATGGAGGAGGGCCCAGCCCACCATGGGCAGTGTCATCCCTGCCTGGGTGGGTGGGACAGAGCTGCATTTAAAAAGGCTAGGTGCCGGGCGTGGTGGTGCACGCCTTTAATCCTAGCACTCGGGAGGCAGTGGCAGGCGGATCTTTGTAAGTTCAAGGCCAGCCTGGTCTACAGAGTGAGTTCCAGGACAGCTGGGGCTACAGGGAGACCCTGTCACGAAAAGACCAAAAAAAAAGGCTAGGTAAGGGCAAGATGTGGTGGCACATGCCCTTAATCCCAGCACTTGGGAAGTAGAGGCAGGTGGATCTCTCTGTGAGTTCAAGGCCAGCCTGGTCTACATAGTGAGTTCCAGGACAGCTGGGGCTACATGGAGACCTGGTCTCAAAAAGTTCAAAAATAAATAAATAGATAAATAGATAAATGCTAGTTAAACATGAACCGAGGAACAAGCCAGTCAGCAGCACTCTTCCATGCTCTCTGCTTCAGTTCCTGCCTCCACATTCCTTGGTTCCTGCCCTGGCTTCCCTCAGTGATGGACCGTGAGCTGTAAGCTGAATAAACTCTTCCCTCCCCAAGTTGCTTTTGATCATGGTGTTTATCACAGCAACAGAAAAGCAAACTAGGTCAGAAAACTTAGACAGATACAAGTCAGGTCCCTAAGGCCACTCCTTCTCCAAGGCCTTAAATGACCCAACACAGTACCCAGGGGAGCTGGTCTTGTTCAAAATGAAGCTCCCCTCTTATAGATGGCAGGGGTCCTCTCCATGTCCTGTCCTTAGCATGGCCAACCTCCCATCACCAGCCTCTTGTTGACTGGGCCCTATATCCCAGAACCTCTCATTGGAGGCAAGCCCAGGGGGACCAATTTCCCTGTGGCCCCAAGAAAGCCAGAGACTTTTGTCTCTGGAATGGTCATTTCCTGCCACATGCTGGCTGCAGCAGCCATCCTCTGCTATAGCACCATGCTCAAGGATCAATCCCAATTAAGACCGTTCAGGAATTGCTCAAAGGCTGAGAGCCACCGGCCACCAAGTAAGTGGCCTTCAGTGGACAGCACCCATGGTGGACAAAGCCATCATAGGCATCATCAGCCACTGTGTTTCACCTGTGTCACATGCCTCATGTGCGTCTCATACATGCCACCCATATGCCTCCACACGCTTGTACCCTGTGCACTATCCATCACACAATGCCACATGCACGCCAGTCACGTGACTCGTGCTGTACACATGTGTATGCACACAGAGCAAAAGCCTGTGCAAGAGAGCAAAGACCTCCCCACCAGGACACAACGGCACCCCCTTCCAAGCCAGCTCCGAGCCATGTGTCCAGCTATGGCCAAGGCCTCAGAATGAGGGCTCAAAGCTTCCCATTTCCTAAAGGCCCACATCCTGTCTGAAGGTGGTGAGTGAGAAATGCTTCTTGGTCCACTGGCCCCTGGGGGACCCCCCAAGGGGAGAGGCACTTGGTACACCCTAGTCAGCACCTTACCTATGCACCTCCAGGGGGAGAGGCACTTGGTACACCCTAATCACACCCTACCTATGCACCTCCGGGGGAGAGGCACTTGGTACACCCTAGTCAGCACCCTACCTATGCACCTCCGGGGGAGAGGCACTTGGTATACCCTAGTCAGCACCCTACCTATGCACCTCCTCTCAGCCTAAGGGAAAACCTGCCCTTCTGTGTCCCCAGGATGTTTCATTTCCTCGGCCCAGGTTTCCCCTCAGCTCCTCAGCTGTAGGCCTACTTGGGTCACAAGCACCAGCTAAGGGTTGCTTGGGGGGGGGGGTGTCTAAGCAGGACACTGGGCAGGCCCAGTTCTCCTAGCCCACCCACTCCTCCCCCACAAGCTGGCCTGGGTTGGAAATGGATCCTTTCCCATGAGACTGTGCAAGACTCAACTTGGGGTGCACAGACTGGAAGGAAAAGGGGCTGAATGCTGCCCGAAGCCCTGAAGACACACAGATTCGGGTTCACATCCCACTACCCCACTTCCGAGCTGTGTGACCTTGGGAAGCAGCTTTGCCTCTCTGAGGCCAGCCTCACCTGTAAAGTGAAAAGAATTACAGCGCCCCCGGGAGGGGTGGTTGTGAAGGTTGAAGGCTGAGGCAGGCGTGCGGCAGTGCCATGTCACCCACTGTGTCCTTTCCCCAAATGCGAGCGATGGGGTTGGGGATGGACACCGCAGGCTCCTGCCTCGCCTGGTCCTGTACTCTCAAGGCCCTGGCGATTCCTAATTAGCATCAAACCCAAACTTTGCTCAGCGTTGGCAGCCCGGCCGGGTCCTCCCATCAGGTCCTCCTCCTCTTCCTCCTCCCTCCTCATCCTCCTTCTCCGTGCAGGCTGTGCAGACAACAGGTAAGGGACGAGCAGCCCCGAGGGGCCGCGCCGCAGCGCTGCGGCAGGGGAGGCCCTGCAGGGACCCCCGTCCATCCACGCACAAACCCCTCAGCAACTTCAGTGGCTGCGGACTCCCGGGCCGCGCAGTGCCGCAGGCCAGGCGCGCGCTTTAAAGTTGGGCTCGGGGTCCCCGCGCTCCCGGCCCCGCGGGCGGCGCGGAGGAGGCGGCGCGTGGCTGCCGTGGCCCCGAGGCCCCAGCGCGGCGCGTGCCCTGCAGTGACCCTCCGGCCCGGGGGTGCCCGGCCCTCGGCTCCCGCGTCCTACCTTCGTCTGGCAGCCGCTGCAGGCAGAGCGCGAGGTTCCTGCGCCAGCCCCGCATCCCCGCGGCCGCCCGGCGGCCCGACCCGGCCTCGCCCCCGCCGGGCCGGGCGCAGCACAGCGCTCCGGAGGCCGCGGGCCCGGCGCGCGGGGCATGGGCGGCCCGCCCGGGAGGTGCTGCCGGCTCCGCTCCGGCTTCTGCGCCCGCCCGCGGCTGAGCAACGGCTCCCCGAGAGCGCGCGCTTTCCCGGCGGGGGCGGGGCGGCGCGGGAGCCGCGCGGGAGGGGCGCACGGAGGAGGCGGCCTTCGCACCCGCTCCCCGCCAGCGCCAGCCTTCTCCGCCCCCTCCGGCTCTGCACTCCCGAATTCATGAATGAACAAATGCATGGGTGAATGAATGAATGGGTCAGTGGGAAAAGGAACGAATGAGTGGGTAATACGCCTGAGGAACGTGAATAAGTGACTGACTGAATAAATGAATGCGGTCATAAAATGATCAAAAAGGAAATAAATGACCGGCTGATAAATAAACCAGTGTTCTCCAGTCTCACACCTGTGACTGGCAAAAAGGAGCCAGGATCCTGCCCCGGTGCTTTGCTTCTGCCCGACAGAGAGACCAGAGACCCCGGGAAGGGACTGGCTGGTTTGAAGACGTCCCAGGAAAGCTGGATCTGTGTCTGCAGGTCTTGTGTCCCTGAGGACAGTCCGGCCCCCACCGGCTCCGCATCAGGTTGGCAGCCACGGAGCTCAACGGAACCACCTGGGAAAGTCAGATCAGAAGCATCCTTGGTGGGAATGAGGGGAAGAGACGGTGTTGATGGCGGTCAGCAGCAGAGGCAGACCAGCACAGGGTCGGCCCTGACGAGTTATGGGAAGGCCTCCAGTTGGAGCCTGGGTTTCTCCGTGTTGAGCTGTGTGTCCTTGGGCCAATCACTAACCTCTCTGAACCATATACTCCCCACCTGCAAACCTGAGACCACTGTAATGTCCCAGCAAGCTGAGTCAGGCTAGGGTTAGGAGCTTGCAGTCCAGAAGGGACAAACTCAGAAGTTGCACTGCGAGTTTGTGTGTGTGTGTGTGTGTTGTCAGAAGAGGGTGCCAGGATCTAGAGTTACAGGAAGTTGTGAGAGTGGTGGGATGGAAACTCCGGTCCTCTGGAAGAGCAGCAAGCACTCCTAAACTGCTGAGCCATCTCTGCATCCCAGGAAGGAGCACTTTTGAAAGAGCGAGCTCCAGTCCAGCTGGGACTAAAGGGAGACCCTGTCTCAAAAATACAGAAAGAAAGAAAGAAGAGAGAGAGAGAGAGAGAGAGAGAGAGAGAGAGAGAGAGAGAGAGAGAGAGAGAGAGAGAGA
>VZQC01015004.1:5181284-5326915 GCA_009823505.1 Rhizomys pruinosus
CAATGCCGCGGAGGTCAGAAGAGGGTCTCAGATTCCCCTGGAACTGGAGTTCTCCTGGAATTGGAGTTTCAGACGGTTCTCGGCCGCCATGTGGGTGCTGGGGATCGAACCCGGGTCCTCTGTAAGAGCAGTCGGCGCTCTTAACCGCTAGGCCATCTCTCCAGCCCCAACCTTCCCCTTCTAAAACACAATCCAGACCTATCTTTGGTCTAACTAGGGACAGTATTGAGCATTAGGAAGAACAAAGGTTTTGCAGACACCCAGCTGGGGTCTAAACCCCAGAACATCATTTCATTCATTCACTATGTAGATATCAAGCATGTACTCCCATCAGTGATCAGATTATAGTCACTTGCTGCATGAGTCCAGATCAGTCGCTGTGCCTCTCTGAGCCTCAGTTTCCCCATCTTGCAAGTAGAGCTCAGACCTACAACTCCTCAATTTTCAGTATCGCTGTGATAAAATTATGTAAGGGATTGGAGGCCATTTGCCAGAGGCATCCTGGATGCCCAGAGCTGCTAAGAACCTCCTTCTAAGCATAGTTTCTGCAGCTATTGACAAGTACAGGTGACGGATAGGGAGAGTCACCCAAGGCCATGAGGTTAGTGTGTGGAACAAGACCTGGGGCTTGCCACCTCAGTCTAAGGCTCTCTGTGTTATCTAGCCAGGGCAGAAAAAGCACATGACATTCTGGCATGGAAAGGAAGTCCTCCAACCCCAGAGCCTCCCCTTCAGTCAGAGTAGTTGGGAGCCAGCTCCTACCTCACTCTTCATTACGGGGTCGCCATAAGAAATCGATCCCGGGCCGGGCGTGGTGGAGCACGCCTTTAATCCTAGCACTTGGGAGGCAGAGGCAGGCAGATCTTTGTGAATTCAAGGCCAGCCTGGTCTACGGAGTGAGTTCCAGGACAGCTGGAGCTACAGGGAGACCCTGTCTCGAAAAGACCAGAAAAAAAAAGAAAGAAAGAAAGAAAGAAATCAAGCCCAGGGCTGGAGAGATGGCCTAGCGGTTAAAATCACTGAGTGCTCTTGCAGAGGACCTGGGTTAGATTCCCAGCACCCACATGGTGGCTGAAAACCGTCTTTAGCTCCAGTTCCAGGGGAATCCAACATACTCTTCTGACCTCCAAGGCATTGCACGACACGGGTGCACAAACCTACATGCAGACTGTGCATTCATACACATACAAAAATAAATAAAATAAAAAAAAAAAAGAAATCGATCCCAGATCCCTGGCAGAAACAGCAGCATTGAGTCACACAGATGTGTGTGTGTGTGTGTGTACTCAGGTGTGCATGCACATGGGAGCCAGAGGTCAACCTTAGGTGTCGCCTGCCTTGTATTTTGTTTTTGAGACAAGCTAGCCCTGGCTAGCCTGGAACTTGATATGTAGACCAGGCTGGCCTGGAACTAACAGAGATCCTACTGCCTCTGCCACTGGGGTTCTGAGATTAAATGTACCACTACACCCTGCCTGTCCACCCTGTTTTTTGGAACAAGGTCTCTCTTATTAAGCTTAGCTGGATGGCCAGTGAGTGCACATTTCTTCCTCCCCAGTGCTGGGATTACAAGCAGGAAATAGCATGCCTGCCTTTTCTGTGTGGTTTCCTGGGCATTGAACTCAGGTCCTCATGCTTGTGAGGCAGGCAGCTTACTGACTCGGCCATCTCCCCAGCTTCAAGTCTTCTAGTCTGGTTGCAGTTATCCAGAGAGACCTGATGCAGCGTGAGGTGGGACAGGAGGGGATGGGGAATTGGCTTTTCTGTCTTCGGTGCCAAAGCTCAGCTCTGACTCCAGGCGGAGCCCTCCACACCCTTCTAAAGACCATTTAGAGGGAGCGTTGTTCCTGGAGGGCTCAGGGATCCCCAAATGAGGGTCCCTTTTACTGTCATTTCTCCCATAGGTCCAAGTGCTAAATGCTTGCTGGTCCATGGAGTGAACCATGAAGATGTGGTAGAACCTGTGAGAGGTGGGGCTCAGTGAGAGAAAGCGAGGTCACTGTGGCATGCCCTTCAGGGGCTGTCAGAACACAAGGCCTCCTTTCTACCTCAATTCCTCCTTGCCTCCCACCATGATAAACTGCTCAGTCCAACCTTAAAGCAATGGGGCCAAGGGACCATGGGCCAAAAACTCTGCAACTGAAACAAAATAAACCTTTAAGCCAGGCAAAATACCATGTGCCTGTAGGCTTAGCTACAGACAAAGAGGTAGGCCTGTCACTTGAGCCCAGGAATTTGAGACCAGCCTGGCAATATAACAAGACCCGGTCTAAAAAAAAAAAAAAAGAAATCTACAACAACAACAAAAAGGGAGTAAATGAACCATTTCTGATACTTTGTTATAATACTATACAACAACTAGTGTGCCTTTTCTGATATTTTGTTATGCTATACAACTAGTGTGCCTTTTCTGATATTTTGTTATACTATACAACAACTAGTGTGCCTTTTCTGATATTTTGTTATAATGCTATACAACAACTAGTGTGCCTTTTCTGAAAATTTTGTTATACTATACTAGTGTGCCTTTTCTGATATTTTGTTATACTATACAACAACTAGTGTGCCTTTTCTGATATGTTGTTATAATACTATACAACAACTAGTGTGCCTTTTCTGATATTTTGTTATAATACTATACAACAACTAGTGTGGCTTTTCTGATATTTTGTTATAATACTATACAACAACTAGTGTGACTTTTCTGATATTTCATTATAATACTATACAACAACTAGTGTGCCTTTTTTCTTTTTCTTGGGTAGCGGTTGCTAGGGATGAATGCCAGGCCCCTACTCTTGCTGGAGAAGTAGTCTATCCCTGAGCCACATGCCCAATCACTGACCAATGCACTTTTTCTTTTTTCTTTATATTAGATTTACTTTTACTTATATGTATGTGTGTGTATGCCTGAGTATATGTGTGTGCACCTGAGTGCAGTGCCCACAGAGGCCAGAAGAGGGTGTTGGATCCCTGGAGCTGGAGTTACATGGATGCTGAGTACTGAACTGGGTCCTCTGCATGAGCAGTAAGAGTTTTTAATTGCTGAGCCACCTCTCCAGCCCTGCTAGTGAGATCCACCCTGAGGAGTCCTGGAATGTCTCGTTGTATTCACTTTCATGGGGATGTCTGTCCCCTGTAGATGGGGCACCTAGAGACTGCTGTGCTGTTCTGATGCATCAGTGTTCATGTGCTCAAACATATAAATATCAGGCAGATTGGGGCTGAGGTCAGAGATGTCCCAAATGATCTTCGCTTATTGCTTCATGTTTTATAGAAACACAGGAGCTTTTCTTTAAAAAAAAAAAAAAAGTGAATGGGAAAAGGGAATGTTAGTAGTCTCCTTTCACAGATGGAAAAACTGAGGCTGAAAGAAGTCTTGGTGTGGCCAACTCAAGCCAGAGTGAGCAAAGCCTACTGTAGATGGTAGTTGGGAGAATTGAACAGTACAGCACAGAGGGGACAGTGGGCAGTGTCTGATATGTCATTAGCATTCAGAATAGGTATCTGTAAAGATGGATGACTATTTGTTCAGTTTTAGAAGTATCCCCATCTGTCACCAAAGTACTTTTAAGACTAGTGGGCTATCTTGGTTAAGATAGATTTGCTTCCAACTTTAAGCAAGTGGGCTGTGCATGAGGGGAGGGGACTGCAAAAGCATCTAGGACTACAGGGATGGGATCCCAGAGAGGAGAAAGTCTGGACACAGGATCTTTGGCCACTTGCCAGTTATTAGCAGTGTAGGGGGAGCAGAGGAGGCAGACATATTTAGCATAGTTTTAAAGGGCTGTAGGGATAGAAGCTGAAGTTCAAGTCCAAACCCTACAGAACAGGATCCCAGAGTGGTTCATGCACACACTTTGAGCCATTTTTCCCTTCAGGTATTCGCCAAATCTTCAGCAATGCAGAACAAGCTGAAAAAATCAAGCGGAAATCACTTCAAAAGTAGCAAGAAAGCTAGGTGTGGTAATTGATTCAAGCTCGTAATCCCAACCATGGGGAGGCCGAGGCAGGAGGATTGCAAATGTGAGGCCAACCTGAGCTACATAATGAGTCAGAAAACCAAGGGCTGGGGCTGTGACTCAGTGATAGAGCAATTTCCTAGTGTGCATGCAGCCCTGAGTTTGATTCCTTAGTTTCCTCTTCCCCGCCCACCCTGTGTCATTTACTTTGTGATGCTGTATTACAGTTATGCCTGAATAAAAACAGCCTGGCACTTAGCATCCATTTTAAGCCAAGAGTGGATGCTAATTGCTGAGAACCTACCTATTCCTTCAGAATTCTATCAGATCTGTGCTCTAGAACAAGGGCCTACTCTTTCTTTTTATTGAAACAGTCTATCCAGCATGAAATGGGGAAGTAAAAGTTGGACGACCCTTATCTTATCAGAGAACTATACCCTTTCTCATCCCTGCTGATTTAGACCAACACACACACACACACACACACACACACACACACACACATACACACACACACACAGAGCCATAAACAGGTGTTATCAGTTTCTCTTTTCAATGCAATAAACACTGTTTGCAGTGGTTTGATATACAGAACATACATACACACATTCATGTATTATTTTGGATCCAGGGTGAAGAAGGATTAAGGTCATATGGCCAGGTCACAAGAGGAGCACACAGCTCAGTCAGCTTGTCTACATTATAAACAAGCCAAGATAAGATTAACATTTTGGGGGCTGAGCGTGGTGGCACATGCCTTTAATCCTAGCACTTGGGAGGCAGAGGCAGCTGGATCTCTGTGAGTTCAAGGCCAGTCTGGTCTACAGAGTGAGTTCCAGAACAGCTGGAGCTACAGGGAGACGCTGTCTCAAAATGACAGGGGAAAAAAAAAAAGATTAACATTTTGGTTGCAAGACTAGATAAAAGTCATTTGTCCAGAGTATGTCCATATTGTAAAAGTCACTAATTACCACCCCCTCCAGAAAAGAACAAACAGACAGTGGGAATTGTTCTTTAGTCTCATGGTAGGAGACAAAATTAGAGGCCAGAGCCCATAGGGAGGCCAGGCCTTAGTGGTACATACTCCAGGCTTTTAGTTTGGACCACTGGATGGTTATGAGCATGGGTAACCAAAACGTAGAGCACCTTCAGGCCAGACTTGAATCAGCTCAGCCCTTAACTAGAAGGGCATGGTATGCCCTTGTTGTGCCCATGGTTACAGAGAGGCACCTTCTCTGGAGGAAAGTTATATCATGAAGATCTTCTTTAATCTTCATGCACATTGTTTGACATTCTATTTTAAAACCTGTTTTAGCAGCTGTACCAATAACCAGAAAAAAAAAAAAAGCCAGCAGACATGGACTGAAAGGTCTGTTATTATTGTTACAGATAATGTTATCAAGGACAGACTTGAAAATGACCGTGAGTGATCTGTTAAAAAAACTGGGATAATAGGCTAGGCCTGGTGGTGCATGCCTTTAATACCAGTACTCAGGAGGCAGAAGCAGGCAGATCTCTGTGAGATTGAGGCCAGCCTGGTCTACATAGTGTGTTCTACCCCAGCTGGGGCCTAAAGGAAGACCCTGTCCCAAACAAACAAACAAACAGCCATTACTGCTTGTGCAGTTGCACAGGATCTAGGTTCAGTTCCAAGACCCTCACCGCAGCTAACGACCATCCCAATTCCAGTTCCAAGGGACTGATTCCATCTTCCAGCCTCCACGGGTACGGTATGGCACTGGTGCACATACACACATTTAGGCAAAACGCTGATACACATAAAAATTGGTAAAGGTGCTGGAGAAATGGCTTGGAGGTTAAGAGCACATACTTCTCTTCCAGAAGACCAGAGTTTAGTTTCTAGAGGCCACATTAGCCAACTTGCAACCACCTCCAGGTTCTTGGATCCAACATCTCTGGCTTCCAAATGAACCTGCACACACACAGAGACACAGACACAGACAGACAGACAGACAGACAGACAGAAACACACACACACACACACAAACCTAAAAATAAAATTAACTGAAAATTTTTAAACTGGTTCAAAAAGGAAAAATCTTTCAAATATTTTCAGAGAGAGAGCAATAGTATATTTGTAGTCATAATATATTATTAAATTTTATTCTATATTCTAGTGTATATTTGATTACCAAATCATATGTCCTAAAACATATTTTGTGTCTAAAAATCCAAAAGCAGAGAATTAATATAAAAAGTTTCAGAATTTAAAAAAAGATATACTTCCTTCAAAGAAACAGCAACAATACCAACAGCTGACTTCTTGATGGAAACACTAGATGGAAACACAGTGGAATGAGATTCTCAGAATCATACAACCACCTTAAAACTCTGTCCTCAGGGAGAGTATTCTTTAAAAATAAGATAGAATTCTTAGTAACAGATCCCCAGTGAGATAAATACTACAAGTTCTCTGAATATCAAGTCAATAATCCTAGATGGAAAGATAAAGGCACAGAAAGAAATGAAGATGTTCAGATTGAATGGAAATATAAGTTGACTTTACAAAGTTATAACGGCCAGCATTCAGGAGACAGAAGTAAGTGGATCTCTCAGAGTTCCAGACCAGCCAGGGCTACATAGTGAGAACCTGTCTCAAAAAAAAGTTATATCTTCTGTCTTTAAAATACATGCATAGTTAAAGCACATGACAACTGTGAGAAGTTTGAATGAAATTGAAACAGTCTAGGATTCTAGCATGGTTCAGAACACAATAAAACTATAGATTCACTGGACTCTCCCAACTCAGAGATACGCATTGTAATATTAAGATAATAACTAATAGGCTGGAGAGATGGCTCAGCAGTTAAGAGAGCCAACTGCTCTTGTAGAGGACTGGGGTTTGAATCCCAGCACCCACATGGCTGGGGAAAAAAAGATAATAACTAATGTATCAAAGAATGTGTAGCTAACACAGGGCACATGAAACATCTTAGGTAACGAAAGAAAAGAGAAGAAACAGGAATATAGGTGAGGCAGACAAAACAAACATTAGGAACAATAAATGTAAAATAGATTGTTTGGTAATTTTTTTTTTTTGTCTTTTTGAGACAGGGTCTCCCTGTAGCCCCAGCTGTCCTGGAACTCACTCTGTAGACCAGCCTGGCCTTGAACTCACAGACATCTACCTGCCTCTGCCTCCCAAGTGCTAGGATTAAAGGCGTGCACCACCATGCCCGGCTTAAAGGCAGTTCTTAGCCTCCATGTGGGTGCTGGGAATCAAACTCAGGTCCTTTGAAAGAGCAGTTGGAGCTCTTAACCACTGAGCTGACTCTCCAGCCCCCAAATCAGTAAATATTTTTAAAGTTCTCAGAGCAAGGATTGTGCTCAATAATTGAAGCAGTCTCTTCTGCCATGCAAAAGAGTAATTTAAAGGGGAGAGAGGAGCTGGGAGATAGCTCAGTGAACAGAGAACCTGAGTCAAGGTCCCCAGCACTCACATAAAAGCTCAATATGGTAGCATGCACCTGTAACCCCAGCTCTGAATGGACTGGGACAGGGATGTCCCCTAGCCAACATTAGTGAGATCCAGGCTCAATAAAAGATCCTGCCTCAAAAAAAGAGTGATTAAGGAAGACATGCCAGTGCTAACCTCTAGCCTGCACATACACACAGACCACATGTGAAACACACAGACACAGACACACAGACACACACACACACACACACACACAAAGGAATTGAAGACTGAGATCTGCTCATATGCTGCTAGTTTTGGAGTAAGGCTTTCTGGCAGAAGTAAGATCTGGCCTTGGCCTTTATTGATGGGCAAGAGCAAGCCAATCAGAAACACAGACAGGCAGGCAGTGGTAGGACGGACAGAACAGTTTGATTGAATAGAATATTTACATATGCAAAGCATAGAAACAAGAGTCATGGAGACTGTTGGATTTGTAAGGTCCACAACTGTGAAAGCAAATCTTTGGGAGATGGGGCGCTCATTTAGCCAACCTCTCTCATTTCGTAGACCAGTAGACTGATGTGTAAGCAAAAGAAAAATGTACTAGTTACTTTTCTCGTTGTTATGACAAAATACCTGACAAAACCAACTGAAGAAGAAATAATTCATGTTGTCTCACACTTTGAGGGTACAGTTCATTATGGCTGGGAAGTCACAGCAGCAGGGATGTGGGGCAACTGGTCACTTCGCAGAGTCAAGAAAGAGGCGTGTGCAGTGCTCAGCTCACTTTCTCTTTTTTATTCAGTCCAGGACCCCAGCCCGTGGCACGGCGCCCTCCACACCCAGGGTGGATCTTGCCACCTCATTGAAACTTTCTGGAAATGCCTTTGTAGACACAGCCAAAGGTCTCTATGGTGATTCTAAATCTGGTCAAGTTGACCATAAAGATTAACCATCACTGTGGGGAAGGTATGGTCACTACAGGGGCTGTGTCCTTGGCCACAGCTAGAAGCAGAGCCAGACTATAATCCTATCGCTATGTTCCTATGTCTGACAGCTAGGCCCCATGCTCAAAAGGTTCCATAACCTCCCCCAAAAAGTGCTACCATCAGCTGGGTGAGGTGGTGCATGCCTGTAATTTCAGCACCTGGGAGATGGAAGCAGAAATTCAAGATCATACTTGGCTGCTTATCAAGTCAGGATCCAGCCTGTGCTACATAAGACCATCTTAAAAAAAAAAAAAAATCCGGGGCTGGAGAGATGGCCTAGCGGTTAAGAGAGCCGACTGCTCTTGCAGAGGACCCGGGTTCGATCCCAGCACCCACATGGCTGCTGAGAACTGTCTGTAACTCCAATTCCAGGAGAACTCCAGCTCCAGGGGAATCCGAGACCCTCTTCTGACCTCTGCGGCATTGCACGACATAGGTGCACAAACTTACATGCAGACAGTACATTCATACACATAAAATAAATAAATAAATAAGAAAATATTTAAAAAAAAATCCAAGCTAAACCAAAGCAATGCCATTCGCTGGGAACCGAGCATTCCAATACATGAGCCTGTGGGTGACACTTCACAATCAGATCATAACAGACCATAACAAAACTGACGTGGGGTATAGAGCCTTCATTCTGCAGCCTTTTGGGAGAGATGGACTTTAAGGTGCAGGGCTAGAGGCAGGGGATCGATGAGGGTCTGGCTTGATCGCTGTGGACATGGTTGGAGAGGGGGAGGTGCATAAGGTGATATATGTCATGTCCCCATCCTCAGGGCTGACTGACAGCTTCATGTCAGCCCCAGGCCCTTCTTTTCTTTTCTTTTTTTTTTTTATTTATTCATTTCTGTATGTGTATCAATGCACCGTCTGCTTGCAAGTTTGTGCACCTGTGTCGTGCAATGCCGCGGAGGTCAGAAGAGGGTGTCGGATTCCCCTGGAACTGGAGTTCTCCTGGAATTGGAGTTTCAGACGGTTCTCGGCCGCCATGTGGGTGCTGGGGACCAAACCCGGGTCCTCTGCAAGAGCGGTCGGCACTCCTAACCCCTAGGCCATCTCTCCAGCCCCAGCCCCAGGCCCTTCTAGTCAGCACAGTGTACCCCGGCTGCAGAGTGTGGTGTACACCCATGCTCAGGCTGACAGCATCGTGAACTGAGGAAGGAGCTAGCTCTTTTCCTAGTCTGTGGTTAGTGGCAGGCTCAGCACTATGACTAAGTGTTATCTCATTTAACACTCATCAGCCTTCAGAAGCAGCATTTATGCATTTTTCCTTTACAGATGAGGGAACTGTGACTCACAGAGGCGGGCTGACTCTCAGAATGTCACAAGGTATGTGCAGAAGAGCTGGAATCTTCTTGTCTGACTTTTTTTTTTTTTTTGGTCTTTTTTGAGACAGGGTCTCCCTGTAGCTCCAGCTGTCCAGGAACTCACTTTGCAGACCAGGCTGGATCTACTTGCCTCTGCCTCCCGAGTGCTGGGATTAAAGGCGTTCACCACCATGCCCAGCTGGCATTGTCTGACTCTTTTTTTTTATTTTAAATTTTTTTAAATTTTATTTATTTCTGTATGTGTATGAATGTACTGTCTGCATGCAAGTCTGTGCACCCGTGTCGTGCAATGCCGCGGAGGTCAGAAGAGGGTCTCGGATTCCCCTGGAACTGGAGTTCTCCTGGAATTGGAGTTTCAGACAGTTCTCGGCCGCCATGTGGGTGCTGGGGATCGAACCAGGGTCCTCTGTAAGAGCGGTCTGTGCTCTTAACCGCCCTTGTCTGACTCTTAAGCTCACATTCTTTCCACAGTGTCAATGAGGGGTCTCCAGTGTATTAGTAGTTACAACTACAAGGTTGACAAGAAAGGAAAGATAAACAAGGGGACAGACAAGAACAAGTGACATGATTGTGGCCATGCTTTATTCCAGGGAGATACCTGCAGAGGGGCCTGTAGTGTGAGAACCAGAGCCTGTTTGCTGTCCCCTTACATTCTAGATAGTTATTGGGCAGAAATGGCATCATTTTTTGGCCTGCAGTTATTGGGCAGCTAATGGCATCCTTTGGGGGCCTGCAGTTAGTAGACTGTTGCAAGAGATACCAATAAACATCTTTCATGGCCAGGCATTACTGGAGGTCCATAGGGCAAATTAATGTAGTTCTGGAGACTAAATTGCTTTAGTTACAGGAATTGTCATTGCTTCACCAAAATGAAGGGATTTCACAAAATGGCGTGGTCCTGGCTAATGATGGCGATGCTGGCTGTTCCGGTAAATGGATCCTAAGATACACAATGGCTCCGCATGAGAGAAGCTGGTTTCTTAATTGTGTAAAGTTGAAAGTTGCCTCCCCGATTCAGTGACTCAAGGCCCAAGCTTCCTCCACGCTGTGGTCTCCATTTCAACAGCCCCCATATGTTAGCTGATGGGAGGGGAAACAGGAGACAGGATGGCGTGGAGGGTGTTTGTAGGCCAGGCCTGGACGTAGCAGACGTCACATAGAAGACAGAAGTTTAGAAATGCATTGCCTTAGATCAGCTGCTCTAGGGATAAAACCTCAGGGACCTGTGCATGTGCTTGCTGTAGGACGTCATGTGAAAATCCAGCTTCTGCTCAGGCCACAGACTTCTATAACAGACTCCTTTCGCAGATGCTAACAGCACACTACCTAGTCATTGTCTGTGAGTCCCTAGTTAACAAGCTTCTAGGGGTCAGGATCTCTCACCTGGGAATCAAGTTCACCTCAAAGCCACACTGCCTGCCCCCCAGCCCCTCCCCTGCCTCCTGCTTGGGAATCAGAGACCCAGCTGCTGGCTTTAAAAAAAAAATGTTTTTGCCGGGGCGTGGTAGCTCACGCCTTTAATCCTAGCACTTGGGAGGCAAAGGCAGGCGGATCTTTGTGAGTTCAAGGCCAGCCTGGTCTACAGAGCGAATTCCAGGACAGCTGGGGCTACAGGGAGACCCTGCCTCTAAAAGACCAAAAAAAAAAAGTTTTGTTATTTCTATTTTATGTGAATGAGTCTGTTACTGGCCTGTATGTAAGTACACTGTATTGTGCAATGCCCAAAGGTCAGAAGAGGATCCCCTGGAACTGGAGCTGCAGACACTTGTTAGATGCCATGTGGGTGTTGGGAAACAAACCTGGGTCCTCTGAAAGAACAGCTAGGCTCTTAACTACCGAGCCATCTCTGCTGTGGAGAGTCCCCCATCCTCAGGAAGAATAATAACATGTCCCCATTTCTGCCACATGGGCTCTGACACCTCTCTTCACACACCCCATCATGCTATCTGTCTCTAGTGCTGGCATCTGAACCCTCCTGGGAGCCCATCACGCTGTTGCCCATCTGTCTGTCTCTCCATGGCATTAAGAACTTTTCTTTTTTTATTTAATATTTATTTATTTATTTATTTATTTATTTATTTATTTATTTAATGTGTATGAGTGTATTACCTGCCTGTGTATAAGTACACCTGTATCATGCAATGCTCGAGGAGTCAGAAGAAAGCGTTGGAGTCCTCTGGAACTGGAGTTATAGGCACTTGTTAGCCACTATGTGGGTGCTGGGAATCAAAGCCAGGTCCTCTGGAAGAGCAGCCAGTGCTGTTACCCACTGAGCCATCTCTCCAGCCCCTAGAACTTCTAATATACTCCTCACACCCCAGTAATCTGCCTCGGTGTGCTCTCAACCCTGCCCTCAACCCCAGTCCAACATCTAACAGACCAAACAGAGAGGGGAAACAGAAGTGACCCAGATGAAGGTTTAGGAGCAATCTGGCCCCAGCTTGTGGCCCGAGACTGGCACTGTGCTGTAGAGGCCATGCCTTCATCCCAGGGGCAGAGAGTCACTCACTGGACATTCCCCAAGGTCACTCCAGTTCTGTAGCTAGGAGCAATGTGTAGCCCACACCCCCAGCAGCCTGCACTCCTAGCAGCCAGTATCTCCAGCAGGGGATGTGGGCAGGGCTGGACATCCTCTGTACAGGAGAGAAAGGCAGCCTCCAATTCAGAAGGCAGCTTTTGGATTCAGGGGTTCCAAGAGTGGGGAATTAGAATAGCACATGCTAATACCTCTCCGTACTCCTGAATAGCACGTGCTAATACCTCTCCATACTCCTGAACTGGTCATCTCCCAAGGACGGGGAAAAAGATGGGGGCAAAAGGGAGCAGGATTTGAGGCAGGGTAAGTGGCTAAGGCACAGGACTGTGCTCCCCGGAGAGGATCAACTAAGAAGCAAGATCTGAGTGGAGGGGAAGCAAGAATACCACTAGAGGTAGGTTATACCGAGGCTGCTCTGCTGGTCAGGACTGTACTTGTGCCTGGTGTTGGGGTTTGGCCAGCTGCTGGCTGAGCTGCCTTGAGCTAGGACTAGAGGAGAAGTGAGGACAGTGACTGGTGAATTGCATCTGGACTTGGAGGAGCCTGGGTGAATTGTCAATAGCCAGTAGGGATGCCACAGTGTTGGGCTTTCCTGGGTGCAATGGCTGGTGTAACTGGCATCCTTCCGGGCACCCTTCCAGCTCTGCGCAAGGCACTGATACTAAAAGAGAGATTGCTCCTGAGGACATAAACCTTGGCCCACACTTCGATGTCTGGCCAGAAGTGAGATTCATTTGGGGAGCACACCCACAGAGGACTGGCTCCTGGGCTTCTCTGGGGACTTCGCATGGGCAAGAAGTCCCTGACACTTTCCCCCATGTGTCCTGTGGACAGGTGTGTTTCATTTTATGATTGAGCCAAAGGAAGTTCCTCGGAGATGTTCCTCTGTCAGCACACTGGACCAGTGCACACATGCAGAAGGGAACAGCTGCACCCACCATGGCAAACAACCATCTGTAACTCCAGTTCCAAGGGATCCGACGTCCTCTTCAGAACTCTGCAGGCATTGCATGACATGGGTGCACTTACAATCATGCAAGCAATAAATAAATAAATAAAATAAAAATAATAAATAAGATATTTAAAATTTTTTTTGGATGTGGGGGCATTTGGGGTTAGAGATTTTTCAGATTAGAGAGGCTTGACTTGGGGATCCATGAGATGATTCAGTGGGTAAGGCTTACCAAAACAGATGACCTGAAATTAATCCCTGAAACTCACACCATGAAAGGAGAGAATGGATTCCACCACACTGTCCTTTGACCCCCCCCCCACATGTGGGCCATGGCGAATGAGCGTGCGTGCATACAGATAAACAAATGTAATAGAAAGCCTTGGCTTGGACCAGCCTTAGTTAGTGGGAGCTAGGAGGCTTTGTACACTGTTACAAAAACCTTAGACTCTCCCCTGAAATAGGTAGACATATTTATCCTTTGGGGGCTGTGAGACTAGAGTTTGCTTGGTTTCAGATGCCTGGCTTACAGTGTGGCAGAATTTATAACTGCCTCCTTCCCACAGCCTGCCTGCTGCAAGCCTGCCCCAGGGGCTGCTGTATGACAGTGGTTTCTAGTTGCTGTTGGCCATTGGACAGATGTTCCATCTTCAGGACGCTACTGCCATGGTACAGACCGTCCCTGAGCACTGCTGAGGCAGAGGCTCTTGATGGGATGCTTCTCACAGAGGGAGATATCTGATCAGAACAGGAAGTTTCACTGCCAGCATTGCCAGATCTCTGATGGCAAAAGCCAGTGAACAGAGGTGTGGAGATGGCAGTTGGAAAGAGCTCATTCATTCATTCACCTATTGCGAGTTGGGCATCATGGGTGCCAATATCAGTGGACACACAGAATCCTCATGCTGAGTTTTGGTCTAGTTAGGGAGACAGGCATTAATCAAGTAACACTCAAATAAATATATAATTTTCAGCTGACTCCTTTATAGAATGATCTGTGGGTCAGTCTGCTATAGCGTGAAATAAACTCCCTCTCCTCCCCTGAAAAAAAAAAACCACAATTTTCAAAGTCAGCCAATCATTTTTTATATTCTTTTAAAAAATATTTAATTTCTTATTCTTATTTATGTATATGAGTGTTTTGCCTGCAGGTATGTAAGTTCACCTATGATGTGTAATTTCTTATTCTTATTTTATGTATATGAGTGTTTTGCCTGCAGGTGTGTAAGTGCACCTATGATGTGTAATTTCTTATTCTTATTTTATGTGTATGAGTGTTTTGCCTGCAGGTGTGTAAGTGCACCTATGATGTGCAATGCCTGTGGAGGTCAGAAAAGTGCATTGGATTCCCCTGGAGCTAGAGTTACAGGCTGTTGTTAGCCACCATGTAGGTAGTGGGAATTGAACCTGGGTCCTCTTCAAGAGCAGCCAGTGCTCGTAACCATGGAGCCATCTCTCCAGCCCCCACGTCAGCCAATCTTACAAGGCACATTGTAGAATATTTCAAAATCTGTAAAGTGCTGTTCTTGACCACCCAGCTTCTTGTTCTCACCTTCCATAAGATCCAGGCAGGATTAGTTTAGGGTAAGCATCAACCATAGCCAATCAGAGCACTCTACTCTTTGACCCTTTCAATAATTGTTCAGAGATATGGCCATGACCTACGTCTAGCCAATGAAATATAAGCCTGGGCTTTTGCAAGGACAACAGAGAAAAAGGAAGCTGTGACTCCACTGAGTTTGTAAGCTGCAGTGTCAGAAACCTGGAGCTGCTTTGGGGCTCTCAGGGAGAGAGTTTGCCAAAGTCTGGATCCCACAAAAGAGAGATGAGAGATGGCCATCAGCAGCCTCTGGCAGTGCCACTTGACACCCCAAATCTAGGGATACCTGAAGCCAGACGCCCCCTGGGCTTCTCCGTTATCTGAACCAGCAGTCACCCTTTCTGGTTGCAGTCTGAGTTAGTCCACCACTTGCAATTGAGAGCTTAATTTGATCAGGACTAAGGGTCTGGGGAGGCTTCCCTGAGAAGTGACGTGCTAAGCACTGAAGGGCCTGGTGGAGTGAGCTAGATAAGAAGTTATGTGTGGGGCCTGGAGAGATGGCCCAGTGGTTAGGAGAACTGACTGTGCTTGCAGAGGACCTGGGTTTGATTCCCAACACCCACATGGTGGCTAAGAACCGTCTTCAACTCCACTTCCAGGGGAATCTGACGCCCTCTTCTGACCTTCGCAGCATTGCACAACACGGGTGCACAAACCTGCATACAGACAGTACATAAAAAATAAATAAATAGGGGCTGGAGAGATGGCCTAGTGGTTAAGAGCACTGACTGCTCTTGCAGAGGACCCAGGTTTGATCCCCAGAACCCCCATGGTGGCTAAGAACCATCTGTAACTCCAATTCCAGGAGAACTCCAGGTCCAGGGGAATCCGGGACCCTCTTCTGACCTCCGCAGCATTGCACGACATGGGTGCACAAACCTACATGCAGACAGTACATTCATACACATACAAAAATAAATAAAATTTTTTTAAAAATTAAAAATAAATTTAAAATAAATAGAAGTCATGTGTGGGGGCTGGAGAGATGGCTCAGTGGTTAGGAGCACCGACTGCTCTTGCAGTGGACCCGGGTTTGATTCCCAGCACCCTCATGGCAGCTAAGAACCGTCTTCAATTCCAGTTCCAGGGGAATCTGACACCCTCTTCTGACCTCTGCGGCATTGCATGACACGAGTGCACCAAGCTACATGCAGACAGTACACTCATATGCATAAAAAAAAAATAAAATAAATAGATAAATTTAAGAAAAAGAAGTCATGTGTGAGCTCAGCAGCTTTAGGGTTTGAAGATCGTAGAAATTTGGGAATTTGCCCTGTGTGGGCTGAGAAAGGACTCATGAATGGAGATGTTAATGAGGGTAGACGAGGCACAATCATGCCCACTGCTCATACGGTTCTTTGCTGTTGGTTTCAGAAAACATGGAAGTGGCCATATCTGTTCATCTATGATCAGACCTACATTCTAAGGGGCTCCCTGTGCAGGCAGAAGATGTTCTTCTTGCTACAGCTGTTCTCAGGAGGACAAGGTCCAAGTCTACCTTCAACTCCACCCAGGACTTCAGGCTTTGAAGGCAGGAGAGGAGGGAAGGAGGGAAGGAAAAGGATTAGAGAGAGAGTGAGGGAAAAGGGGGAGAGAGAAGGAGAAAGAAAGAACAATTAAAAAGCAATAAACTGTAAATGACCCTACTTTTTAAATACAAATAACCATTTCATAATTTACTAGCTTATAACATCATATAATTTTATGTTTCAGATTTTCTTCAATTGTAAGCATTTGTGTTTTTTTCATTATGAAAGTAATACAACTCTATTTTGGACTGTGCAGAACAGAATTATAACTCTTTATAATGTTCTCGTTCCAACCCAACTACAGTCAGGTTGTGGTACTTTTCTTTCTGTTTGGCTGGTTCTGGGGACCAGCACCATTTTTCAAGCATGGATGTGCACTGATTCCCCAGGGATTTGTTTAAATGCAGCTTCAGCCTCAGTGGTCTGCTGTGGAGCCCAGCATTCTATATCTCTCATATGCTCCAGAGTGACGTTAGGCAGTTCCAGACCTCAGAGTGAGCCTCGGGGAGGCAGGCGAACCCCAGGCTATGTAGCCTCAGGCATTCTCCTTGGGGCTTCTGCCTCTGTGAATCCTGGTACTTAGGGGTCTGTTAACCCCAAGTTGTATTAAAGGGCTAGAGAGTCAGGAGGCACTACTTCAATGTAACTGTGAGAACTGGGTGGGTTTGAGAGACCACTGAAGCAAGGGACCTAT
The DNA here is from genome assembly GCA_009823505.1 of Rhizomys pruinosus. Taxonomy (NCBI): domain Eukaryota; kingdom Metazoa; phylum Chordata; class Mammalia; order Rodentia; family Spalacidae; genus Rhizomys; species Rhizomys pruinosus. Next base: position 5,198,302 of record VZQC01015004.1, read on the forward strand.
GGGATGCTGTTCCAGAGCAGAGGGGATCCCAGAAGTATGACCCCAGTAACTGCTGAGGAGTGCAGTTCAGGTCCCACAGGCCTCCAGCTTGCAATGAAGATGCGAGATGGGACCCTAGCAGAATTGGTCAAGGTGTATCACAGAGGCCAAGGCCGCCCCACACCTCCCTTTCCCCTTTCTCCCCCATCCAGGTGAACAATCCTTGCATGTTTAATTAGGTTGGCTACTATTCTAATTTCATTCTATTGCTGTGATAACGCACTCTGACTAAAAGCAACTTAGGTCAGGACAGGGTTCATTTGGCTGACACTTCTAGACCACAGCCCATCATTGAGGAAAGTCAGGACGGGAACTTCAACCGGGAACTTCAAGCAGAAATTGTGAAGGAATGACGCTGATGCTTGCTTGCTGGCAGCCTCATGCTTAGCTAACATTTTTATACAGCCCAAGGTCACCTGCCTAGGGAATGCTGTGGCCCGCAGTGGGCTGGATTCTCCTATATCAATTAACAATTCCATTGGTCTTCCACAGTCATGCCCAGGGGACAATCTGATCTAGGAAATACCTGAGTCGGGGCTTCTCTCTCAGATGACTGTAGGCCGTGTGAAGTCGACCACGCAGGGCCCTGTAAGTAGCTTGCGTACTCACTCTACCCTCAGCTTTCCTCATGTTTGCTGCCAGTTCCCAGCTGAAATCTTTGAATATATGGCTGTGAGATATCTATCTGGTGGTGGAGGAGAAAGCTAGTCATTAATTCTCTGGGGAATTAAGTTAGCAAGGCTAACTTACACTCTCTTCTACTACACAGGCCCTGATGAAGGACTCCAGATCCCACTGCCAGGGCTCTGTCCTGTTATCTGCTCTGTCTCTGTGTTAGTCAGTCTGTCACCATGGCAAATCACCTGAGAAAGGAAAGGCTGACTTTGGCTTGGGGTTTCCCTCTGTAGCCCCCTGCTTCCATTGTTTTGGAGCTGAGGTGAAGTGAAACGTCATGGTGGAGAGTGTGTGCTAGAGCAGAGCTGCTCACCTTACTGCAGCCAGGAGCAGAGAGAGCACAGGGGCTAGGAAGAGCATGCACCCTTCACTGCTGTCCCTAGTGATCCACTTCTTCTCAGCAGACCCTACCTCCCACATTTTCCCAAACCTCCTAATAAAGCCACAGATTATGAATCCACTGATGGATCAATCCATTCTTGTCCTCCCACTTCAACGGCAGCAGAAACCCTCACTTTCTGAGTAGCCGAGCAAAAACCCAAAACTGAGTCTCACTGGGCCAGCCTGGGTCAAGTGCTGATGCTTGCTTGATCTAATTGGCTGGGGTCAGGACATCAACAGCTCTAATTGGCCCAGCTGGAATCACATGGCTACCTTTGGCACCAGAGGGACTCCAGATGGGAGGGTCATGTTCTGGGGGAAACCCAAGGTCCTGGAAGCTGATGCCCACGATGTGCCCCCAGGGATGCCACTTAGAGAACTTTTTACGGTTGGGGCTCGTGTCTGCCTCTCCTCTGGCTGGACAGGGAACACAGGTCCTACTCGTTTATCATGCTAGAACATCCTTCCAGCCCAAGGGAAGAGGAGTTTCATAAACAGCTATTAAACTACTTTTGAGACATGGACTAGCTAGCTATGTAGGTCACCTATCAGTAAATCAGAGCAGAAGGCGACAGAGAATTTTAGTGACATGCATATTAAAGAATGCTTTGTGACATTCTGGGTGTCATGAGTTGAGGTTGGTTTGGTCTCAATCAGGGCATCTGTGTATCTTGGAGGGAGTTTGCTCAGCTCTGGGTAAGGCCGGGCTCCTGCCTGGATGGGTGAGAAAATCATACTCAGGGACCTCACCGGCTGATCCCCGGGGACACCAGAACTTAGTACCAGGCAGGCAGCTCTGCTGTTGGCCAAGGAGCAGTGCTTTGGGACTTTCTGAAGGCTTCCTCAAAGAGTTCTCCAAGTTCAGGAGGGCAGGAAGGGAAGGATCTAGAATCTCCTTCGGGGCTTTGTCGAAATATGCCTCTTAGTTTGGCTCTCCTCAAAGGCCACCCCTGAAGGGGGGGGGCAAGCTGTGCTGTGGAGGGGACAGTTTGCTATCAGATACCTCAGGGACAGAGGGCAGCAGCTGCCACAGAGCTGGGAGCTCCAGGGAGCCAGGCAGGGATTGCTCAGGGCTGCCCTACTTCAAGGCTGAGAGCGCTGGCATCTTGTGCCCCAGACTGTGGTCAGCCAATGGTTGGAGCTGGCCCACAGGGCAGTATTTTGCCAGCAAGCCCAGCAACAAGAAAATGGCCTCGGGCACTGCCAGATGGATGGAGCCTCTGTGGCCAGCAGAGGGTAAGGGGCCTCACAGTGAGGACTGAGGCCAAGCTGCCGGTGAACAGTTCTTTGTAAGGAAAGCAGGACACAGTTCTGAAAATCAGGACTTGGTGTTGCAGACTGCAGGGATAGTAGCTACCAGGCAGGAAGCTGTGCGACAGGTGCGGCTGGTGCGGCTGGCGGGGCCAAGCCTCTCTGGTTCTCCTCCCCCAGGGTTTTCCTAACCTTTGTTTTCCTCTTTTTTTTTTTGGTCTTTTTGAGACAGGGTCTCCCTGTAGCCCCAGCTGTCCTGGAACTTACTATGTAGACCAGGCTGGCCTTGAACTCATAAAGATCTGCCTGCCTCTGCCTCCCAAGTGCTAGGATTAATGGTGTGTGCCACCACACCCATTTTTTTGTTTTTTGTTTTTTTGAGACAAGGTCTCCCTATAGTCCCTGCTGGCCTGGAACTCACTCTGTAGACTAGGTTGTCCTTGAACTCACAGAGATCCGCCTGCCTCTGCCTCCCGAGTGCTAGGATTAAAGGCGTGCACCACCACACCTGGCTTAAAGATGGTTCTTAGCTACCATGTGGGTGCTGGAAATGGAACCCTGATCCTCTGCAAGAGTAGTCAGCAGTCTTAACCCCTGAGCCATCTCTCCAGCCCCTTTTCCTCTATTTTTATGAGTGCTGGGCAGAGATGCTCTTAAGGAATGCAACTGGGGCTAGAGCCAGAGCCGCTTGGGGCTGGGAGACAACACCTGCTCGTTTCCATTGCTTCTTACTAAAGCATGATAAAATGTTTTCGACATGCAAAGGGGAGAAACAGTGGCTCAGTGCACTCCCCTATGGAGCCACCCCCAAGCTGGAGAGTTATGTGGCTACAGTCCGAGCCAGCCTCTTCAGGATTTAAGCTGGGGCTCCTGGGCTATCCCCCAACCTGGTTTTACATTCCCCAGCCATGGACACTGTTACCGTAGCAATTAAGGCCCACTAAAGGACAACTGTTTCTTTCTGGTCAAGAGAGTTGAATCTCTGGCCTGGGAGGACAGTCAGCATCGCAGCTGGGCAGGTCAGTCACCTGGCTAAGGGACCACCCTTCAGGAAGATAGACGCTAAGGCAATGGGACAAATAATTATCCCTTTAATGAGAATGTATTCTCCCCTCCCTTGAGTTCCTGGCCTCTGTGTAACAACGGTAGAGCTGGCCTGGGAGGACTCTCCTGGCATAGGTCTGGACTGAAAAAGGTGTGACCTTTCCCTTTCCTTTTCCTTTTCCCTTTCTTTGGGTTGCTGGCCAGAGCCCAAGCATGCTTTCTCTGGTCCTCGGGACTTTTTCACTCTTTTTCTCTGGAACTATTTGTCCCCTCCCACCTCGCGGCTGAGCACCAGCACTTCGGCTTGCTTTCTCCTCCGTCTTCCTCCTCCAGGCGGCTGCCTGTGTCTACAGCTCGCCTTCCTGGAGTTTTTCTTTTAAATGTTAATACAGCTGTTCTTGAACTTTCTTTTACTAACAAGACTAAGAACCCCAAGAGGGACCTGTAGGGGTTTGAATGAGAATGTCCCCCATAGGCTCCAAGTATTTGTCCCCAGTTGGTGGCACTGTTTTGGGAGATCTTAGAAGGTGTGGTTGGAGCTGGAGAGATGGCTCAGCGATTAAGGACTCCAACTGTTCTTGCAGAGGACCTGGGTTCAATTCCCAGCACCCACATGGCAGTTAAGAACTGTCTTTTTTTTTTTTTTCAGTATGAAAAGATCTTTATTTCAAAGTGAAAAGCATAGAAAGAACTGTCTTTAACTCCAGTTCCAGGGGAATCCGAAGCCCTCTTCTGACCTCTGCAGCATTGCACAACACAGGTGCACCAACCTACATGCAGACAGTACACTCATACGCATAAAAAATAATAAATTGGGGCTGGAGAGATAGCCTAGCAGTTAAGAGCACCGACTGCTCTTGCAGAGTTCCAGGGGAATCCCAGACCCTCTTCTGACCTCCGAGGCATTGCACGACACAGGTGCACAAACCTACATGCAGACAGTACATTCATACACATACAAAAATAAATAAAATTAAAAAAATAATTAATTAATTTAAAAAAAGAAGGTGTGGTCATGCTGGAGGAAGCAGGTCACTGGGGGCTGGCTTAGAGAGTCCGCCAGTCTCCAGTCTCTGTCTCTCTCTCTCTCTCTCTCTCTCTCTCTCTCTCTCTCTCCTTCTTGAAGATGTGAACGTTGGCTTTCTGCTCCGGCGACCATGCTTCCCGGCCATGATGGACTCTAATTCCCCTCGAATAAACTCTTTCTTTTATAAGTTCCCTTGATTGTGGTGGTTCTGTCATAGCAACAGAAAAGTGACTAATACAACACCCCAATTTACCAAGTAAGATGACCATGGCATGAGATAGGACTGCCCTTCAGACCTGGGCTCAGCCCTGGAACACTCACTTCTGCCACATCCCACTGAAGGAAGCAAGTCATGATGTCAGGTCACATTCAGATTGAGGGAGATGCCCTCTTTCAACAGGAAGAGCTAAGAAGGTGGTGGGGACAGGGAAGCCACAGGTACAATGGGTCTAGCACAGTGGGGACAAAGGGAAGTGGCCAGCAGGTCTCTGACACCACCACTCCCAGCTGCTCTTCAAAGTGCTCCTGATCAGCAGAGGGGAGGAAGGTCAGGAGCAAATGCCCTCAAATACAGACTCATTGGTCAAGTGACTGGATGGATAGCCTAAGATGATATCTGGGATCCAAAACTCAAAGCCGACATGAGCCATTTGGATCCCAAGAGCCAGAGGCTTGCCTCTGAGAGAGAGGTGCCCCAGGCATTGCTGTAATGTTGAGGGCAGCCCCTGGGGTTGTGCAGGACATTGCCTGCATGTTGGAAAACAGCCACACTAGCTGTGTGTCTTTAAGTCCTGGGGACGGTCCCCACGAGAGAGCAGGGTATGGACAAATACTCTTGGTAACTGCAGGACGAGTCTGAGGTCAGGGAGTTGCCATCTCCCCAGCCTCGTTCACAGCGCCATTCAGTGTGCTGATGGTCTCAAAGAGAGGAGGTCATGTTGACTGTGAGAAGGTGTTATGTTAAAATACTGAAGTCTCATTTAAAAGGCAGAACTGGAAATAATACAGATCTTCCTCCTCTGTTCTCCCCAACCTATATTCACATACAGGCCTCAAGTAGTAGAAGGAAAGTGGACCTGTCTCCCTAGTGGGCGGGTAGGAAGAACTGTGCATAAGATACTGATGGGGCTGGAGAGATGACTCAGCACTGGCTGCTCTGTAGAAAACCTGGGTCTGGTTCCCAGCAACCACATGGCAGCTAACAAACTGTAACTCCAGTTCCATGGGATCTGGCTCCCTCTTCTGGCCTCTGCGAGCACTGCATGCACACAGTACACTTACATACATGCTGGCAAAACACTCATAAAAATAAAAATTTTAAATAATGTACTGGTACCACACAGTGGCACTGTGGCAACCATTGACAGACGTCTCCTCTGCTCTGCCCATGTTACCTCCGAGTGGTGAGAGGTTCTGTCTGCGGGGCTCGGGATGACCCCAGGGCTTCATCATTAGCACTGGGCAAGCCTTCTTCCACTGAGCCCCAGCCCTAAGTGACGGAAGCTTTGAATGATGCAGGATCTTCCAGCAGCATATTTTACACTCATGTCTCCCTGTGCTTTGGGGTTGGGTTTTTAAGTGTTCCTGCAGTCTGAGTCTACAATAAGTAAACAGTCAGTGGCAGCTATGAACATGATCATGGTCAGAGCACTGTGCACGTGGGCACGGCCTCTAAAACACTGTCTATAGGGGAGCTGGAAGCAGGTGGCAGAATCCTTCTTCAGTCAACAAATCTCAGCACCACTGAGGTCCTGACCTCAGCTTTTTTTTTAATTTTATTTATTTATTTATTTAATTTAACGTGTATGAATGTACTGTCTGCATGTTTGTGCACCTGTGTTGTGCAATGCCGTGGAGATGAGAAGAGGGCATCAGATTCCCCTGGAACTGGAGTTCTCCTGGAATTGGAGTTACAGATGGTTCTTAGCCACCATGTGGGTGCTTGGGGATCAAACCCAGGTCCTCTACAAGAGCAGTTGGTGCTCTTAACCGCTAGGCCATCTCTCCAGCCCCTGACCTCAGCTTTTACAATGTGGAATCTTTCTTGCCCCAGCCACGCACTCTAAGGAGAAGGTGATGACCTCTTACAAAAAATCAGGGCACTGTGACCAGAAGGGAGAACAGATATAGGGCAGACAGGAACTCCCACAGGACTCCCTGACTTGGCCCCCAGGGGCCTGTCCCTATGCACAGAGGACATCTGTTATTTTGTCCCACTCCAGGACAATGTGGGGGATGAGTGGCTAGGAACATCAGAGTTGGCCCCTCTCAGAATATTGGGGCAACTGCCTTCATTAAGCTCCCTGGTGCTTGGTGACCAGTACTCCTCTGAGCTGCTACAGCCAGAATACCACGCAGAATGGCTTAAAGCTGCAGAAAGTTATTGCTTACAGTTCTAAACTCTGTGAGCCCCAAATCAAAGTGCCAGCAAACTCAGTGTTTGCTGAGGCCACACCTCCTGGTTCATAGGTGGTACCTTACCACTGTGGATGGCCACATGTGGTGGAAGGTGCCAGGCAGCTCTTTTATGGGGTGCTGATCCAAGGGGCGGGGGGAGGGGAGGAGCTTAGTGATAGGGTGCTTGCCTTACATGTGCGAGGCCCTGGAGTCAGTCCCAAGGAAGAAAAGGTTTAAAAAAGAATACACGGGACACTAATCCACTCACAAAGGCTCTACCCTTACAGCCCAATCACCTCCCAAATGCCACATCTGGAACTGTCCCACTGGGATAGGAATTTCAATATATGAATTTGAGGGACACAGGCGTTCAGCAGTAACAATTGTCTAGGTTTGTTTGTGTGAATTAAACAGACTTCCGTGTCGGTTCCACCCAGAGAAGGGCCATTCTCTCTGATGCAATGCCTCTCCCACTAATGAGTCTCAAGAAAGCCTGGGAGAGTTAGGGTTTGATTTGTTTTTCTTAAGTTACCAGGAAGACTTCTTTCTTTAAGCAACAGGAAGTGCTGTCCAAGCTGAAGAAAGTAACCGGCATGCCTCTGTCCTTAGCAGGAGGCCACTAGGAATCGCGTGTGGACGGAGGAGTGTGTGCTCACACTCACCAACTGCACACACACACACAGTTCCTCAACACAGCCCTGCAGTTTTGCAGTTCTTCAGGCCAGACACTTGCCTGAAGGGGGCGAGTCTGCCCCTCGCAGTTCTGCAAAACTTGTTAATTCTTAGACAGTTGGGTGTGAATATTGCACTGGCATTTATAGTGTCTTTGCCACACTCTGTCTCGCCCACTCGGAACCACGCACCTGCAGAGGGAAGGCGCACATACACCAGCAGATGTTGTGTGCCTTGTGAATGTTTAAATATGTGCTTTCCATAGAAGGCGTGTGTTACCCCAACACAGACATGGGGGAGGAAGAGGGATGGGGTTAACTTCTCTCTCTCTCTCTCTCTCTCTCTCTCTCTCTCTCTCTCTCTCTCTCCTCTCTCTCCTTTTTCTTTTTCTTTTTTAAATTTTTTTTATTTTTATGTGTATGAATGTACTGTCTGCACGTAGGTCTGCGCACCTGTGTCATGCAATGCCATGGAGGTCAGAAGAGGGTGTCAGAAGAGGGTGTCGGATTCCCCTGGAACTGGAGCCAAAGACGGTTCTCAGCTGCCATGTGGGTGCTGGGGATCGAACCCGGGTCCTCTGCAAGAGCACTCGGCACTCTTAACCACTAGGCCATCTCTCCAGCTCTCTTTTTCTTTTTCTTTTTCTTTTTCTTTTTCTTCTTTTCATTGATATAGGATTTCATATAGCCCAGGCTGGCCAGGCTGGCTTTGGACTCTCTGTGTGGCTGAGGATGACCTTGAACTCCTGATCTTCGTGCCTGATTTTATATGGTGTTGGGGAACCAAAGCCATTTGTTTGTGCATGCTAAGCAAGCTGTCTATTAATTGAACTATATTCTAGACCCTTTTTAAGAGAAAGAGTCTTGCCGGGTGTGGTGGCATACACCTTTAATCCTAGCACTTGGGAGGCAGAGGCAGGCGGATCTTTGTGAGTTCAAGGCCAGCCTGGTCTATATCCCTACATAGGGAGCTCTAGGAAAGCTGGGGCTACAGGGAGACCCTGTCTCAAAAAGACCAAAAATGAAAAATGAAAACCAAGACCAACATGTGGTGGGGTGTAGAGGAGTAGGGACTGGCAGATCTCTGGGGCTCTCTGGCTGGCCAGCCTATGAGAGAGAGAGAGAGAGAGAGAGAGAGAGAGAGAGAGAGAGAGAGAGAAGAGAGAGAGAACAGAAGGAAGCATTTTTTTATTAGTTTTATTTTATGTGCATGAGTGTGTTTCCTGCATGTATGTAAGTGCACTTGTGTCATGCAATGACCCTGAAGGGCAGAAGAGGATGGGGCATTAGAGCCCCCGAACTGGAGTTACAGATGGTTGTTAGCTGCTACGTGGGTGCTGGGAATGGAACCCAGTCCTCTGCAAGAGCAGCCAGTGCTCTTAACTGCTACGTCATCTCACCAGACAAGACTCAGATAAAGAAACATTTCTTTATCTGAGCATCTTAGTTAAAGGTGGCATGATGGGGCAGCTTTGCCTGGATAGTAAACGCATTTAGAACCTTTCATGGTTACCTTGGATCTCAGCTGCACAGCTCAACCCGTCGTTCTCACGGACCCTGGGATGGTTCCACATAAGCAGGCACTTGGCACTTCATCCCTTGGCTCCAGCCTATGTGGCACGTTAATCTTGAGGTGGGGATCCTCATCTTGTATGAGTGTATAGGAGATGGGTCCCTGATGCCACCATGTCCCTGCTCCATCCACTCATCTAACCCTAACCACCTCCCTCCAAATTTGTTAGCATATGAAGTTGGGGATTAAGTTTCCCAAACCAGAGCTTTTTTTTTTTTTTTTTTTTTTTTTTTTTTTTGAGACAGGGTCTCCCTGTAGCCCCAGCTGTCCTGGAACTCATTCTGTAGACCAGGCTGGCCTTGAACTCACAAAGATCTGCCTGCCTCTGCCTCTGCCTCCCAAGTGCCAGGATTAAAGGCGTGTGCCGCCACACCCGGCTACCCAAACCGGAGATTTTGATTGATGCATCCAAATTGCAGCCCTCTCAAACTCTTAAATTCTTGCTCCCAAACAAACCTGGGATGCTGGCCAAAATATTCACAGTAGTAGCTGTCAGCCACATGTGTCTACCTCACCTGGTAGCCCAGGAGTCTTTGCACTGAGCTTCTCCTGGGTGCTGTCACCTGTGACCTGTGTCCTGATCTGATCATTGGCCCATTTCACAGGGAAGTCTTGCAGAGTAGAATGAATGCCACTTAGAACCCTGACCAGACCAGGTGTAGCTCCGGTTACACCCACCTCAGCTGTCTGTCTCCATCATAACTGATTCTGTATATAGGCCCCAAGCTACCAGTCTCTAAGCTACTGGGGGCTGATGATGACACATAAGTATGACAGATAAGCATTAGCGCACGGGACTCCTCCTCTCCACTTCTCCGCAAGGTCACACTGTAGCTGAACTGTGGGGAGTACCACAACTACTCATCAGTCATATGATCATAACACATAAGTATGACAGATAAGCATTAGCGCACGGGACTACTCCTCCCCACTTGTCCGCAAGGTCACACTGAAGCTGAACTGTGGGAAGTACCACAACTACTCATCAGCCATATGGCTGGGACCTCCCCTTCTCCTCTGAAATCTGTAAGAAGAAGCCACTCTGCTGTGGGGCCTGAATGCTCCTCAGAGCCCCCTGCCACACTGCTGTCTGTCTGTGGGGTTATTCGAGACCCTTCACATGCTATATTTCATGGGTATCACTGGGTCATAAAAGTAAAGACTTGAGGGCTGGAGAGATGGCCGGTTAAGAGTGCCGACTGCTCTTGCAGAGGACCCGGGTTCGATCCCCAGCACCCACATCACGGCTGAAAACTGTCTTTAACTCCTGTTCCAGGGGAATCTGACAGGCTCTTCTGACCTCCTCGGCATTGCACAACACAGGTGCATAAACTTACACGCAGACAGTACATTCATGCACATATGAAAATAAATTTTTTTTAATTAAAAAAAAAAGAAAAAAGAAAGCATGCTTTAAAAAAAAGTGAAGACTTGGCTCCTGGTTCTGAGGCAATGGCGGATGCCCTCACAGCTACCTTGGCCTCCTGGACACTGGAGAACACACTCTTCAGACCCCACAGTGAGTCAGGATTGGGCCATGGCCCCGCATTGAGGCCAGTGGAACATGGGCAGGGTGGCGTGCACACTGGCCTGCAGGCCCTTCCATGTCCCATATAACCTCCTGTGTCCCTGGCCTGGCCTGTGATGGGAAGCCACCTGTGGAGCAGACACCCCCCCCCCATTTCTCACTCCCCATGTGGAGAAGACCAGCCTCAGGTGCCTAATTTGGATCGTCATGGGGGGTGGGAGTGGAGAAAGCAGGGGTGCTCACATTGGCCCCACAGCAATGACTGAACCCCAGATGGCAACGGCACTAAAGAATCCCTGCTCTAAAATCTGGACAGCTTGAACAAAGGGATGGCGTTGCCTGCTACAAGCCTTCCGTGGGGATCCCCACATGGTGTCTCTGTCTGGACCCTCCTCTCAGCCTTCACACCCTGCCCTCTGCCCTCACTCCCTTCTGGCCTCTTCTGACCTCAGGGCCTCTGGATTGGCTGCTAGATCCTAATGTTCACTTGTCCTTGCTCTTTATGCATTTGTGGTTCGATGTCGCCTCCTCCAAGTCACTATCCCTGGTCTCAGCCCTCCCAACCCTGTGCTCGTCCCCCATGGCCACACCACCAACTGTGACATACGATGGAATAAGGTGCCTGCTTACCTTGTGTGTATCGGACCGCAAGGTCCGTAGTGTGAGGCCTATGAGAAAAGCATGGCCTCTTCTACAGCACTCAGTACAATGGCTGGTATCAGCTTGAAGGGCCCAAACATACCATGGCTGAACGATGGAGGGAAAATCAGAGATCTTGCAATGCCTGCCATTGGCTAACCCTGGATTTGAGTGCTGGTTTCCTTCGCAGCAGAGTCATTTAATCTTCCTTCCTCCATCTCCTCATCTGTGGGATGAATGGGCACAAGAAGCCTCACACAGGCTACAAGGATGAGACAATGTTGGAAGAGCACCGAGCCTGATTCCCAGGACAGAGGAGCCATTCACAGGGTGTGCATTGGGCAGATAAGTTCACTGATGCATGCACACCAGTAGGAGACAGTTTATATGCAGGTGTACCAATAGGGAGTGGTCTAGATGCATGCACACTAGTAGGGGGCAGTTTACACACATGGGCATCAGTAGGGAGTGATCGAGTCCCTGGTGCTGTTACTTCTGGGGTGCCAGTCCTGGCAGCCTCCCTCCCTTCTTTTCCTCACGCAGCATCCTTGGGAACAGTAAGCTCTCAGTCCTCTAGTGCCATCACCCTAGAGCCCTTCCTGTCAGTCGTAGTGCTCAGGCATGGATGGACATCTTCCAGCTGAACGTGGCCTCTCTCACAAAGTCCTTATGGTTCTTTTTGTAAGAAACACAATCTCCAACCCCGGAGGCACCTCCCAGCTCCCTGTCTCTATCTGTATCCATCTAGACCAGACAGGAAATTAAAGTGACCATCAAAGGCTTGGCAATAAATAGCTCAGGCTCCAAGCTCCATGTCTGCAAAAAGCAATGTGATCCGGGGGCCTTCTTTCAAGAACAGCCTTAGTTCAGGTGCTGGGGTCACAGGAGAACTAGGGCTACTTCTATATCTGAATATGAGGGGGTGAGGAGACAGGGAGGATGCAGAGGGAAAAGAGGGGAGAGATGTCCAGGTGGCACATGCCTACGGTCCCAGCACTCAGGAAGTACAGTCAGGAGAATTACAACAATTCTCCCAGTTTCAGAGAATCAAACACCCTCTTCTGGCCTCCTTGGATAACAGGCGTGCATGTGATGCACTTACATACATGCAGGCAAAAACACTCATACAGAGAAATCTTTAAGAAATGAACAAATGATATGGTGTGCACACACACTATTCAGCTTTTAAAAGGCTATCATTTGTGACAATGTGGATGAATGTGGATGACATTATGCAAAACTAAATAACCCAGGCACAGAACAAGGACCACATGACCTCACTCACACGTGGAATCTAAAGTTGAACTTACAGGAGCAGAGAGTAGAGGGACAGTTGCTACAGACAGGGTGTGGGGAGGGATGGGAGGTGTCGATCAGAGGGCCAAGTTTCACCTGGACAGGAGGGCTAAATGTACTACAAATGTGACCAAATGAAGAATAATCAATGTTCTTCAATTGACACATTGTACAAAGACATCACATAACCCACAAATATATGATTGTTTAAAAAATGTAAAGGATCTGGAGAGAGAGCTCGGCAGTTAAGAGAACTGCCTGGGGTCAGGGGTTCAGTTCCCAGCACCCACATGGCAGCCAACAACCTCCATAACTCCATCTCATGCCCTCTTCTGGCCTCTCTGGGAACTGCATTCACATGTTGCACTTAACATATATGCAAGCACAACACTCATACACATCAAATAAAAATAAACAAATAATGTTAATGTAAATACATAAAACACCACTTGGCAGTGAACTGATGTAGGTGTGCCTCTTCGGAAGGAAGAAAAGGTGGGGAAGGGATTTCTGTGGAGTGACTCGGCAATGCCTGCCTCGTGCCAGGGGATCAAGGCTCCCACCTGCAGTTCATCTCAATCCAATGGCCTGAGGTATCCTTCTCTTCAAGCCAGCATCCCATTCGAGCTTCAAGAAAGTTGAAATCCAAATTGAAGAATATACAATAAAAAAAAAAAAACCTGACCCGGCCTGCTGAAAGCAGGAGTCTGTGCTGCGGTTTGGACCTTTAGTGTCCCCTGAAGGCCAGTATATTGAAGCCATGGGAGGAAGTTAGGTCATGGGGTGACCTAGAAGAGGACACTGGGACCTGGGCCTCTCCCCCTTCCTTCCTCCTCCCTTCTGTCTCTGTCTCCTTCCTCCTCTGCTTTCCAGCCATGAGGGCGGCAGCTCTCCGGCCATGATGAACTGTGACTTCACAGGCCATGGAGAGAAGAGCTTATTCACTGAAGTCTGAAACTGAGCCAGCGTACTTCTTCCTCCTCCTAAGTTCATTATGTCAGGTATTTTGTCACAGCCACGGAAAGCTGACTAGCACCGTCTGAAAAACTCTTACTGACCAGAGGAGACTGACAGTTAAATGCAATGTGGTGGCCTGGATGAACAACATTGAGAATGAAGTATGGACTTCTGGACCACAAAGGGTGGCTCTCAGTTGTGATTAAAGTCCTTCAGTGAGATGGCAACAACAGAGGGAAGTGGCTGAGGGCCATGCGGCAGCTCCCCATGCTAGCTTTGAATGCCTCTGTATATTGAAAACCTTGCCAATTTACAAAAACTTATTTTAAAAATACACTAAAGAGCCAGGCGTGGTGGCGCACGCCTTTAATCCTAGCACTCGGGAGGCAGAGGCAGGCGGATCTTTGTGAGTTCAAGGCCAGCCTGGTCTACAGAGTGAGTTCCAGGACAGCTGGGGCTACAGGGAGACCCTGTCTCGAAAAGACCAAAAAAACCCAAAACAAAACAAAACAACAACAACAACAACAACAACAAAACCACTAAAGAAAGCACTTTGGGACTGAGGTTTAAGAGCATTTGCTGCTCTTGCAGGGGACCCTGGTTCAGTTCCCAGGACCTACATGGTGGCTCACAGTGACCATCTGTAACTTCCGTTCTTCTGGGAATCTAGTGCCCTCTTCTGGCCTCCGAGGGTACTGCATGTGTGTGGGGTACATACATATATGCAACCAAAGCACATAAAATAAAAATAAATCAAGGAAGAAAGGAAAGAAGGAAGGTAAGAGAAAGAAAGGAAGGAAAGAAGAATGTAGGGAGGGAGGGAGGAAGGGAAAGCAAGCAAGAACCTACCCCTGGTATACAAAAAGCACTCCTTTGAGCCCACAGCTAGTGGGTTCTCTGCCTGGCCTCTTAGGTCTCATACACCTGCTCTTAAAACACAGATACATTTTATTTACTTTGTGATTATCAGTGGGAATTGTCAACTAGGGAACTGTTTCCATTGTTTTTTTTAAAAAAATTTTTTTATTATTATTTATTTATTTTTGTATGTGTATGAATGTACTGTCTGCATGCAGGTCTGTGCACCCGTGTCGTGCAATGCCGCGGAGGTCAGAAGAGGGTCTCGGATTCCCCTGGAACTGGAGTTCTCCTGGAATTGGAGTTACAGACGGTTCTTAGCCGCCATGTGGGTGCTGGGGACGGAACCCGGGTTCTCTGCCATAGAGCGTTCGGTGCTCTTAACTGCTAGGCTTATCTCTCCAGCCCCATTGTTCCACTGTTTAAAAAAAAAACAGGTTCAGCGGGGCCGTGGTGGTACAACCCTTTAATCCTCGCACTTGGGAGGCAGAGGAACAGGTGGATCTTTGTTGAGTTAAGCCCGCATGGTTCTACAATTTTGCGTTCTGGGACAGCTGGGGCTACGGGCGACCCTTGTCTCGAAAAGACCAAAAACAAACAAAACAAAACAGTCTCAGTCGGGCATGGTGTGGCGCCCGCCTTTCCTGCCAGCCATTGGGAGTCAGAGGCAGGCGGATCTTGTGAGTTTCAACAGGGCCATCCTGGGCTACAGAGCATCGTTCAGGCCAGTAGGGCTACCAGGAGACCCCTGTCTCGAAAAAGATCAAAAAAAGTCTTTTCTGAACTGAGCACCACAAGGATCCCATTAAGCCTAAGTCAGAAGCCTCCCATCCCTCCCTCTGCCCAAATCCCATTGCTCACACCTCAGCGGACAGACCCCACAGTGCCTTGCTGTTCTCTTTGCGGAACACTTTGTAGCACACCACTCTGAACTGGCCCAGCAGCCCGGCGGGTGGGGTCTCTCAAGCCTCCTGGGGACCAACTCACAGCCACTCCTCCTGACCTGGAGGGACACACATTCCCATCCCCTACCTAGAGCCAACCTCTACCTGTCCCAGTCCTCCTGAGGCCCCTCTCCTTGCATTCCCTGACTAGAGAACACCTACCGCCACTCCTGCCTGACAACACCTCTTTAGCCATCCTCCGACTGGAGCTCCTCCTGCACCCCTCCTGACCAGAGCACACACCTCTACCTTGTCCCATCTCCTCCTGACCTGGAGGGACAGCACCACGTCCATCCTCCTGACTGGAGGACACACACTCTCTGTCCCATCTCCTCCTGACCTGGAGAGCACACACCTCTACCTAGTCCCATCTCTTCCTGACCTGGAGGACACACACCTCTATCTAGTCCCATCTCCTCCTGACCTGGAGGCACACACCTCTACCTTGTCCCATCATCTCCTCCTGGAACACTCCTAGTCCATCTCCTCGACCTGAGAGCACACACCTCTACCTTGTCCTCATCTCCTCCTGACCTGAAGAGGCACACACCTCTACCTTGTCTCATCTCCTCCTGACCTGGAGAGGCACACACCTCTACCTTGTCCCAGTCTCCTCCTGACCTGGAGGGCACACACCTCTACCTAGTCCCATCTCCTTCCTGACCTGGAGGCACACACCTCTACCTAGTCCCATCTCCTCCTGACCTGGAGAGCACACACCTCTACCTAGTCCCATCTCCTCCTGACCTGGAGGGACACACACCTCTACCTTAGTCCCATCTCCTCCTGACCTGGAGGGCACACACCTCTACCTTGTCCCATCTCCTCCTGACCTGGCAGGGCACACACCTCTACCTGTCCTCATCTCCTCCTGACCTGGAGGGCACACACCTCTACCTTGTCTCATCTCTCCTGACCTGGAGGGCACACACCTCTACCTTGTCCCATCTCCTCCTGACCTGGAGGGCACACACCTCTACCTTGTCCCATCTCCTCCTGACCTGGAGGGCACACACCTCTACCTTGTCCCATCTCCTCCTGACCTGGAGGGCACACACCTCTACCTTGTCCCATCTCCTCCTGACCTGGAGGGCACACACCTCTACCTTGTCCCATCTCCTCCTGACCTGGAGGGCACACACCTCTACCTTGTCCCATCTCCTCCTGACCTGGAGGGCACACACCTCTACCTTGTCCCATCTCTTCCTGACCTGCAGGGCACACACCTCTACCTTGTCCCATCTCTTCCCTCAGCCATATGCTCTGCCATTCAGTGCTGTTATTTCTTTTCTAAATTTCAGTTATTTTTATTGTATGTGTGTGAGTGTATTGCCTGCATGTGCATAAGTGCACCTGGGTCTGGAATGGTGGTAGAAGTCAGAAGAGGGCATCACATCCCCTAGAACTAGAATTATGGATGGTTGTTAGCTGCCATATGGTTGCTGAGAATTGAACCCAGGTCCTCTGCAAAGAGTGGCCAGTGCTTTTAACTGCTGAACCATCTCTCTAGCCCCTGAGTGCTATTATTTCTTAATGCTGATAGGTCATGCTGCTTCTCAGCCACTTCATAACCCCTGTTTTATGTAGAGATCTCAAGCCCTCTTTCCAAGTATTGTGAGCCTCAAGTCGTCCTTTTCAAGATGAGACTGGGGGCTGTTCTGTATCCCCCCAAATAAAGATGCATTCAGGTTCTAAACTACAGTGAGATGTGATCTTCTTCGAAATAGACAGGGTCATTGTCAGTGTTATTAGTTAAGATGAGATCACTCTGGATTCCAGAGGGCCACCCATCTTACACAGCCAGTGTCGTTAAAAGAAGCCACTTGAAGACAGACACACAGGATAGGAGGGGTGGTGGTAAGCCCAGGAAAGCTGAGGTTTGCAAGCTGCCAACAGGACCTGGAGGAGCTGTGGAGGACCCTCTGTGGGTCTCAGAGGGAGCTTGGCTCACAGTACCTTCATCTTTGCCTTTAGTCTCCAGAGTTATGAGACAAAAAAAGCCTATCATTTAAGCCTCGTGGTCTGATACTTTGTTAGGGGTCTGCAGGAAACAAGGCCAGCAGAGGCTAGGACACCTTCCAGCCTCTTCTTCTTCTGCTGGCTCCACTTTCTTAGGGACATCTTCCAGTCATTTTTTCCTCTGCTGGCTCCACTTTCTTAGGCTCAAGCTGGGTCACCATTAAGACTCCAGGCACTGTCTGCTCCAGATCCCTGACTTGACCTGGGGTGCCCCCACTTTTGGAGCCCTTCAGTGGCTTCAGCAGTTTGGAGAAATGTTGCTCGTTTCCCTCCCCAGAGGGCATACTGGCTCTGCGCTGTGGGCTTGGGGTTGGCCACCTGCTCCACCACGCTTGGGTGTCACCACATTTGGGTTTCTCAAGACTCTGACTTCTCCGCATCTGCTTCATTGGTGGCTTCAGGTCCAAATCACTAGACTTTGGGGAGAGCCCAGCATCATGGCATGGCTTTAAATTTGTAAACTTAGTCTCTCCCAACTGCCCAGAGGTCTTCCTCTAGGCCTCGTGATACAGGGGGAAATGGGGTCCTTTCAATGTTGTTGGTCTCATTCATAAAAGAATTTAAGAATGGAATCAAATGGAACCTCTAGGACAACTTTATTAGAATTTAATGAAAAATCCTCAGAGCAGCCAAGCTGTTAAACCTCAGCAGCTGTCCTGAGGAGGAGAACGGAGGGGAGAAGAAATCATGAAGGAAGCCACGAGAAGCTCAGAGCCTACGAGGAGGTCAGATCCATGGCGGACCAACAGCTACACAGTGGGAAGGGGGCTTTAGAAAAAAAGTGTAAGAGGCTGGGCAGGCGGCTTTAATCCTAGCACTTGGGAGGCAGAGGCATGCGGATGTTTGTGAGTTCAAGGCCAGCCTGGTCTACAGAGTGAGTTCCAGGACAGCTGGGACTACAGGGAGACCCTGTCTTGAAAAGACCAAGAAATTAAAATAAAATAATAAAAAGTAAGAAAGCCCAAAATGTCGGGGCAGTGCAAAGCATGAGGGAAGCATGGTTAGAGAGAAGACATATAAAGGAGAAAATGAGAGGTTACACTTTTCTGAAGAATTCAGAAAATCAGGCAAATGTAGGAACAGCCTCATGTCTCTGGTCTACTCCAGGAGCGCTGTCCAGGGACACAGAGACTCCAGGAAGGACAATTCACCATCTGATGAATGCACTAGGTATTCCACCTATCGTAGGATCCGTGAATATCAGAGGAGCCATAAGCTTCATTAAAAAAGCCATAGGGTCGGGGCTGGAGAGATGGCCTAGTGCTTAAGAGTGCCGACCCAGGATTCGATCCTCAGCATCCACATGGCAGCCGAGAACCATCTGTAACTCCAATTCCAGAAGAACTCCAGTTCCAGGGGAATCTGACACCCTCTTCTGACCTCCACGGCATTGCACGACATGGGTGCACAGACCTGCATGCAGACAGTACATTCATACACATACAGAAATAAATAATTAAAAAAAAAAGCCATAGGGTCATAAAACCCCCAGAAATGACCAAATGGCATGAAACTGGCTCTCTGGGTCCACGAAAGTTTTGTCAGTCAGTTACTCTCAGGCAGAAGGTTTGCAGAAGCAGCCTGTCTGTCTGAAGGCTACCAGGTACCAGTCTGCTGGGCCTGGGAAGTTATCTCAACGAGGCTTTACATTTGCAAAGACACCAGGGCATCAAACACAAACCAATTCCACCAGAGAAGTTTCCTCTGTCCCTCTTGCTATATATGCATAAATAGAAAAGTATACACATCTTTCACCTTTAACAGTAAAGTATACATCCTTCACCTTTAATAGGAAAATATACACATCCTTCACCTTTAACTGTAAAGTATACACATCCTTCACTTTTTTTTTTTTTTTTTTTTTGTCTTTTTGAGACAGGGTCTCCCGGTAGCTCCGGCTGTCCTGGAACTCACTATGTAGACCAGGCTGGCCTTGAACTCACAAAAATCCACCTGCCTCTGCCTCCCAAGTGCTAGGATTAAAGGCGTATGCCACCATGCCCAGAACACATCCTTCAGCTTTAATAGTAAGTATACACATTCTCCACCTTCAACAGTAAAGAATACACATTCTTCACCTTTATTTTATTTTATTTTTTTTACCTAAGACAGTACAACCTTAAAAGCCCCACAGTCCTTAAAATGTCCAAACACTTAAAAGTTCACAGTCCATTAAAAGTCTCTTAACTGTGGGCTGCTGTAAAATCCAAAACAAGTACTGTCTTATTTCAAAGGGAAGAATCAGGCACTCAAACAAAAACTAAGTCTAGCAAGTAGCTCAAGGCTGTACAACTGGGACTCACTCACAATCTTCTGGGCTCCAAAGGGTTTCAGCAGCTCCCCTTCTCTGACTCTGCCGTCCATGGCCCACACAGCTCATCTCGAAGGCCCAGGCTGACTCCATTTCACACCCGCCACTGCTCTTGGTGGTCGTCCCACGGTCCCGGCATCTCCAAAATGCTGGGGTCACCACTGAAACTGAGGTAGCACCTTCACCAATGGTCTCTTCTGACCTCTCCTGGTGCAAAGCCTCAGCTTCTCTCCATGACCCCTGCAATCCTGGGGTCTTCACTGCAACTGAGGTGCACTTCCACCAATGGTCTTTCTTGACCTCTCACAGTGCCTCTGTGATCCCCTCAAATTTCAACACCAGAACCATATAGGAGACTCTTGCACACTACCAAGCCCTGCTTCTGGCTTGAGATGGAGGCTCAGGCCCCTTCTGGAACACAGGTTCTGTGTGCTGATCCTGAAGAAATTCTTCCCAGAAGATTTCACCACAGTGATGCTGGTCCTTTGTTACTTACAGCTGACTTTTCAGCCCCAGCTAACCAACATCAATTGTCCCAGTACAACAAAGATTTCACTTCAGGTTCTGGTCTCTTGTTTCTTACAGTTGATTCTTCAGCCCCAGCTGACCAGAACCCACAGACTATAGTCCTGATGATCTCTGCTCCCTTTTGAAACTAGAAACTTCACAAGCCAGACCTCCATCTTCTACAAATCCTTCAGCAAAACTGCTCCAGGCTCCACTGCAACAATCTTTAGGCATTCAATGATCTTCCCAGCCCAAAGTTCCAAACGCCTCAACAATCCTCCCCCAAAACACCAAGGTCAGGTCTGTCACAGCAACACCCCACTCTTCTGGAACCAATTTCTGTTCTAGTTTGTCTTCCATTGCTGTGACAAAATGCTCTGACCAACACCGACTTGGGGAGGAAAGGGTTTATTCAGCTTACATCTCCTGGGTCACAGTTCATCACTTAGGGAACCCAAGGCAGGAACTCAGGGCAGGACCTGGAGGCAGGAGCTGAAGCACAGGCCATGGAGGAATGCTGTTCACTGGCTTGCTCCTCTTCACCTTTAACAATAAAGGATAGACAACCTTCACCCTTTTGTTTTGTTTTGTTTTGGTTTTGTCTTTTCGAGACAGGGTCTCCCTGTGGCCCCCGCTGTCCTGGAACTCGCTCTGTAGACCAGGCTAGCCTTGAACTCACAAAGATCCCCCTGCCTCTGCCTCCCAAGTGCTAGGATTAAAGGCACGCGCCACCATGCCAGGAACACATCCTTCACCTTTAATAGTAAAGTATATACATTCTTCGCCTTTAACAGTAAAGTATACACATCCTTCACCTTCAACAGTATACTATACACATCCTTCACCTTTAAGAGTAAAGTATACACATCATTCACCTTTAACAGTAAAGTATATACATTCTTCACCTTCAACAATAAAGTATACACATTCTTCACCTTCAACAGTAAAGTATAAACATCCTTCACCTTTTTTTTTTTTTGGTCTTTTTGAGACAGGGTCTCCCCGTAGCTCCGGCTGTCCTGGAACTCACTCTATAGACCAGGCTGGCCTTGAACTCACAAAGATCCACCTGCCTCTGCCTCCCAAGTGCTAGGATTAAAGGCATGTGCCACCATGCCCGGCACACATCCTTCACCTTTAAAAGTAAAGTATACACATTCTTCACCTTTAACAGTAAAGTATACACATCCTTCACCTTTAACAGGAAAGTATACACATGCTTCACCTTTAACAGGAAAGTATACACATCCTTCACCTTTAACAGTAAAGTATACACATCCTTCACCTTTAACAGTAAAGTATACACATCCTTCACATTTAATAGTAAAGTATACACATTTTTCACCTTTAACAGTAAAGTATACACATCCTTCACCTTTAACAGGAAAGTATACACATTCTTCACCTTTAACAGTAAAGTATACACATCCTTCACCTTTAACAGGAAAGTATACACATAAAAAAACAAACAAACAAACAAAACCAGAATTCATGTATATGCTGTCTACAGGAAACACATCTCATCCTCAATGACTCACAGACTTGGGGGGAAAATCCCTAAATTCATATGGAAAAATCAAAGACCCTGAATAGCCAAAGCAACCCTGAGTGAAAATAGTAATACGGGGGGGGGGGGGGCGGGTCATAATACAGAGTTCAAACTATATTACAGGGCTATTGTCATAAAAACAGCTTGGTTCTGGCACAAAAACAGACCTGTTGACCAATGGAGCAAAACTGAAGATCCAAACTTGAGCACATACAATTTCAGCCATCTTATATTTGACAAGGGGGCCAAGAAGACACAATGGAGGAAGACAGTTATCTTCAGTAAGTGGTGTTGGCAAAACTGGATCACCACTTGTAGAAGAATGAAATTAAACCCCTACCTCTCGCCCTGTACAAAAGTCAACTCCAGATGGATCAAAGACCTCAGTGTGAAACTCCAGACTCTGAAGGTGATAGAAGAAAAAGTTGGCAGCAGCCTACAAGACATAGGCATAGGAAAAGACTTCCTAAGTCAGCCACAGCTGTGCAAGAATTAAGGTCGAACAATTGACAAATGGGACCTCATTAAACTAAAAGTTTCTGTACATCAAAAAGAAACATCAAGGAATGAAGAGAAAACCCCACAGAGTAGGAGGAAACCTTCACCACAGATACATCTGACAAAGCTGATTATTTCCAGAATATACAAACTACTCACAAAAACAAAAAAGAAAGAAGACAGAGAAAACAAATG
The DNA here is from genome assembly GCA_009823505.1 of Rhizomys pruinosus. Lineage (NCBI taxonomy): Eukaryota > Metazoa > Chordata > Mammalia > Rodentia > Spalacidae > Rhizomys > Rhizomys pruinosus. The sequence continues at coordinate 5,220,661 of VZQC01015004.1, forward strand.
CCCCACTCAAAAGATGAGCCAGGAAGAGCTGAACACGACTTCACAAGGTGAGGACATTAAGATGGCTGAAAAAAACATTTCTTACAAATGTTCATGTCACTATAATTTAAGGAAATGCAAATCAAATCAACTTTAACGATATCATCTTACTCCAATAAGATGGCTAGGATTCACCACTTGGGAGAAGAGGGCAGGCAGATTCTTTGTGAGTTCAAGGCCAGCCTGGTCTACAGAGTGAGTTCCAGGACAGCTGGGACTACAGGAGACCCTCTGTCTCCAAAAGACCAAAAAAATAAAATAAAATAAATAAATAAGAAAACAAATGATATCAAGTGCTAGAGAGGGTTATGGGGAAAGGGAACATCTCTCCACTGCTGGTGGAATGTAAACTTGTACAGCCACTTGGAACGCAGTGGGTTATTGGGGAAGAACCCTGTAAGACTTGAAGTGAACTTGCCCCATGACCCAGCCATAACCACTCCTTGGCAGTGTACCCACAAGATTATCTTACTGCAGCAGTACAGGCACAAGCACACTGTTTATTGCAGTCTCTTCACAACAGCAAAGAGCTGGAAACCAACCCAATTGCCCTCAACTGGACAAGTGGATAGAAAGAAAATGTGGTACATCTACACAATAGAGTTCTATGCAGGGTACAAAGAAAGATTGACATCATAAGCTTTGCAGGGTAAATGGAATGTAACTAGAAGAATCATGCTGAGTGAAGTAACAAGTCCCAAAAAACAAACATGCCTGGTTTATCCCCATCTGTGGATGCCTAGCCACCAATTACCTAATGTAATGGCACAACTGAGCAATGTCAACGTTAATCTCATATTAACAAACAACTGTGCTCCTATATTGTGAATCCCTTTAAACAATAAATAAATAAAAAATTATTAAAAAAAATTAAAAAACAAAAAAAAAAGGAAGAACGAANGAGACAGAATCTCTCTATAGACCTAGCTGGGTTGGAACCCACTCTGTAGACCAGGCTGGCCTTGAACTCACAGAGATCCATCTGCCTTTGCCATGTGGGTGCTGAGAGCCATCTCTCCAGACCGGATTCTGTTTTCTAATCCATTCTCCCAATATATGTCTATGTTTCTTGGTCTTTTTGAGACAGGGTTTCCCTCTTAGTCCCAGCTGGCCTGGAGCTTGCTCTGTAGACCAGGCTGGCCTTGAACTCACAGAGATCCATCTGCCTCTGCCTCCTGAGTGCTGGGATTAAAGGCATGCACCACCACACCCAGCTAGTCTATGTCTTTTGATTGGGGAATTTAGCCCATTAATATTTTTTTCTTTTCTTTTCTTTTCTTTTTTCTTTTCTTTTTTAACTTATTTTTATTTTTTCTAGCATATATATATGTGTGTGTGTGTGTGTGTGTGTGTGTGTGTGTGTGTGTGTGTGTGTTTTTTTTGTCTTTTCAAGACAGGGTCTCCCTGTAGCCCCAGCTGTACTGGAACTCACATTGTAGACCAGGCTGGCCTTGAACTCACAAAGATCTGCCTGCCTCTGCCTCCCAAGTGCTAGGATTAAAGGTGTGCGTCACCATGCCCAGCAATCCTGCCTTTCTATGGGTGGTCCTTCTCAGGTTGTGAGCTCCAGAAGCCCATTGGAATGCAGAGACACCTAAGATCCACATTGCCCAAGAACCTGCTGTGCCAGGCATAGCCTTTGGCTATGCTAAAGTAGGCCACCACTGATTACTCAGGAATCTTCTGCCTCGCCCTTCATCCTTCTGAAGCCAGATTCCAGATTCTGACCCACCCCACTCTCACTGAATCCCACTCCCACCTTCTCCCTTAAATTCCCAAGCCAGACGCCATTCTGTGCTTGGCTCTTTCTTTCCCCTGAGCCTAGCCCCAGCTACCCTGAATTAAACTTTGCTCTGAAGAACTTAAACCTCGTGGCCTTTCATTCGGGGGGAGCACGCCATAACCTTACATTCTGGTGCCGGTGACTCGGATCACCTTTTTTCCGCCCCCCCCAACCCTCAGAGCAGCTTCAGGGTAGCTAGTAAGCCGGATACCGAGCACAGGCTACAACAGCACCCACCAACATTCAGCCAAAGGTACCTTCTCTCTTCTCCTTATCCTACCCTACTCTATTCCAGTGTGACTGTGCGTGAGATTTAGAGTGCATGTTATGGTTCCACAGCTCTCGGGCTATGGAATCTGATTGGACTCCAACCCGCGGTTCCGCCAAAGTCGTTTCACCTCATCGGGCACTCATCACACTCGTGATCGAGCACGGGGTTTATACATGTGGCCCTCATGGTAAGACTTCCTAAGTCGCCTCAAGGGCAGCCGGCCGGATGGGCACCTGAGGGGAGATTCTATCTCCCACCCCTACCTTCTGTGTAACCCTGTGTATGTTCTGCCCCCTCTAGCTGCCCCCCTGCCTCGACACTTCCTGTTCTAACTACTGCTTTCCATCTGCCTTCTCTCCCATCCTCTTTCTCCATTCTTTTTAGTCTCCCATTCCGTTATAGCCGTTTCTGTTTTGGATCCCTGAGTGCCGGCTAAGTCAGGGATTCCCTCCGATTTTCCCCATCCAGTTTGCTGTCTATTACCAGGACACTGGGGACAGACTCTGGACCCAAATTCTGGCCTCCTCTGTGATTTTTGGGACGTCAACTTCACAGACCTGCAGGCCCCAATTTCAGAGACTCCCACACTGGTCACACAGACCTGGGGTCTCTGAGTGCCCAGACCTGGGGTCTCTGAGTGCCCACTTAGAACTAAGGCCTTAGCACTCAGGTGGGTGCTGAGACTAAAAAGAATCCTTTTCCTTCCTACAGATCTCCTCTCTCTCTCTCTCTCTCTCTCTCTCTCTCTCTCTCTCTCTCTCTCTTCCTCTCCCCTCTTCCTCATCCTCTGACCCCTAATATGGGAGCCTCACACTCTAAAGGAGAGGCCCTGGGCCTCACACCCTTGGAGTGTCTCCTACACTCTTTAAGAGAACTCAACCTCTCCAAGGAAATTAGTGAGAGACTCTGCTCTACTATCTGGCCAGGATATCAATTAGCTAACAATATTGCCTGGCCTGAGACAGGTAACTTAGATCTCCTAATTCTCAGCTTTGAGAGACTTCTGCCAGTGCTCCGGTAAATGGTCAGAATGCTTGTATGTACAGGCATTCTTTGCCCTTCTCTCATGTCCCTCTCTCTATTCCTCTTAAGACTCCCATCCCCCTCCCTATACACTAGACCAGAATTCCACCTCTGCTTTTGACCTTGGGTGGCCGACCTAGGCTCTCCTCTGTGCCTCTCTCTCTCCATGCCACTTCCCATTAGAGGATTCATCCTCCACACTGTTCCCCTATCTTCTGAGGCTAAAAAACTTTATTTCCTTCATACAGCTCTCTCCTCTCCCCAGTCTGCCGCACAGCTGCCCCATTTCTGCTGAGCCACAACAAGACACATGGCAAGAAGCCTGAATTTACATCAGACCTTGTAATAACTAATGCTATATTTCTATATTCTAATTCTCTTGCAATTTATTTAATGGCATATTCTGATCCTTTCACAATTTTGGGGTTTTTTTTATATTTTGTTTACAAAACTTGCCTAAATTTTAAGGGATTATTTCAGATTTTGACATTTTTCCATTTCATTGTTTTTCCTTATAATCTCCATTTTATTCAGAAATCCATTTTGTCTGCTTCAGGATACAAGCCCCTGTGTCTGAGATTAAGAAGGTCTGCTGACCACCACACCCTGTCTCACTAGCATCCAGCATTTCCCTCAGGGAGTAATCTTTCATTGGCTGGGATCTTTTGATTTTTCCACTAACTAAATTTATTCTCATTAAATTAGCAGGTAATATACACAAGCCACCAGATTTTCCTGCTTACTCCGTCCACCATCCTTTGCAGGTGTACAAGAACAGGTTGTGCTGCAAAGCACAGTAGGGCATACAGTCTATTTTCCACCTAAGCGAATGTCTTAAACTCTAAGTGATTCTTTGTAAATGTGATAATTGTCTATAGCCCTGGACAAGAAAGGACAACTTTAGATAAAAGGGGATTTTTCCCACTGTCCAGAGTTAATGGATACAGTTAGGTCATGTGTCTGTCCAAACCTGTCTGTGTGTTATAACTGTTTGTCATAACTGTTCTTCAATGTGTCTTTGTAACTGTCATATGTCCATGTTCTGTGTTTTTTGTCAAAACAAAGTGGCCACTTCAAACTTGTCTTATTCTATGTTGCGCACAAACAAAAAATTAAATTAAGTTTACTTTTGGCATGCCTCTTAAATTTTTTTTCAAAGGCCTGATTTGAACCCAGGTTCCTAGGTTTCTAATCTGAAGGTTTTATTTCTTCTCTGTCCAAATTATTTTTCCACAGGTATTACAACTAAAAATTTTCTTTTCCAGTTTTTTCTTGTTTCTAGACATCTGAAGACCTGATTTTTTTTACCCTTACGGGTTCACTAACAGATTTTTTTTTCTCCTGTGCTATGTAACTGTCCTTCTGACCAGAGACCACTTTTTAAAAAAATCCCTGGATTCATTCATACTCTGGCACATTGCTTCCCCTGCAATCTCTTCTCTCCAATAAAACAGCCTAAGTACCTTTGATATTGTCAGTTCTTTAATTATTATATATAATTCTGTTTTCCATCACGTGTTAAAGTATTTCAATGAGATCATAGTTTTAAAACCTAAGGTACAAGATGTCATCTTAGCCTTGGCAGCACAATTAATCAAAGCTGCATGTTTTAAATAATGTTTCTAAAGGTGTTTCTTTTAAAAATCTCTTAAAGGAATGTGTGCATAAATGTGTGTGTATGACATTGTTAAGCAGCATATTAAGATCTGTCTGTATGATTACAATGCATGTGCCTTTGCTTAGCGCAACCTTTACAAAGTGTCATCACCAAATGTATTTATTAGAACCTTATTTATGAGTGTATGCATGAAGTACTGTTCACTTTTAAGAATTCTATAATGTGGGGGCTGGAGAGATGGCCTAGCGGTTAAGAGCGCCGACCGCTCTTACAGAGGACCCAGGTTCGATCCCCAGCACCCACATGGCGGCCGAGAACAGTCTGAAACTCCAATTCCAGGAGAACTCCAGTTCCAGGGGAATCCGAGACCATCTTCTGACCTCCGCGGCATTGCATGACACGGGTGCACAGACTTGCATGCAGACAGTACATTCATACACATACAGAAATAAATAAAAAAAAATAAAATAAAATAAAAAAAAGAATTCTATAATGTAATTATGGCATATACAAGAAATTGTGTTCCACCTACCAGGTACTATATACCTAGTTACAGCCTCAAGTGAAACAGACATATATAGAGTTACCCATACATACTAAAATTGTTTTGTATATCTGTTATACTTTGCACATGTTACTTCTAATATTTTTAAGAGAAATTAGGTTTTACTTCCGGTGACCACACAGACGGTCCAAATGTAACCAATTTGGGTGAGCCCTAAGTATTATCTGCCTGCTGCTGGTATGTGACAATGCCCCCCCCTTCCTTTTCCTTTTCAAAGCTATAATTCAAAATCTGGGGACAAGTGACATGGCCTTCATTTGAGAAGGTACTGTTTTTAACCCCTTTATTATCTTGGGTTTGTTTCATGGCCTATGTTATTAGAAACTTTTGCCTTGCATGGTTTAAATCATTGTACTTTGAGTACCTAAATGACCTTCATAGACCTTAAAGAGCAAATTGTAGGACTTACTGCATAGGTTTAATGTCAACTTGATACACCTGAGCTGAGAAACCTCAATTGCCTTCATTGGACTGGCCTGTGCCCATTGTGGGCAATGCCATTCTTGGCCAGATATTTCTATATTGTATACAATAGGCTGAATATGAGCCAGCAACACAAGCCAGTAAATAGCATCCTTTCCTAGCCTGTGCTGCAGCCACTACCAGGCTCCTACCATGAGCTTTTATTATTAGTCAGAATATTTTTGCCACAGCAATTAAGAATTTATTAACCATGCTTAAGTCAATGTTCAAGCTTTACTTAGGAGTTGTACAGTAATTAAAGTACCAAATTTATTCAAAAAATCCTCTTGGAAGTTTAGCAACCACACTTAAAGTTCCAATCTGATTTGGCAAGAGGGATTTGATGGGACAGTATTTTGGCCCCTACCCTCTGAGGTCGACTTGGGTCCTAGGGTCCTGCATCCGCAACTTTGTGCATGTCCTGTGGCAGTGAGTCACCAGTCATCCCGCACCAGGGAAGTCTTGGAGATTCACTTAAAAGGACTTCATCCTGCCAGTGTCCAGTCAAAGGAGGAAAGTCCATATAGAGGAGAGACTCCTCATGCTTCAAAGGGAAGCTCTGGTCAAGCAAGGCCTGACTTTGTCCTTACATAAATGGAACTGGTGAAGAGAGCCAGGCGCAAGGCCTGAGTGACCCCTTAAGGACCAGAACCTCAACTGACCTTAACACCAAAACAAACTTCATTTATCTGAGCTAACTGTGTGGTTTTAAACACCCCAACAGGAAAATGTAATCTAAAGAAGAGAAATGAAATAAGTTATTATCAGAGAGATAGGTGAGAGACCTATTGTGCCAAGTTAGGAATCTACTATGTCATGTTAGAAAATGTCTCAGAGATAGGTGACAGATTTAGTGTGCCATGCCAAAAAATACCACCTTTCATATTCTCATGGTTATGGCTCTCATTCTGGAGCCCTGTGTATTAAAGCTGGCCCCCATTCTAGAGCTCTGTGTACTAAAACTTTTTCCAATTTCTCAAACCAGGGTACACGTCCTTTTTCCCTCTGCATTCCCTAGACCAGGACCCTCCAGTTGCTAATGCACCCTGTAGCCCCCTGTTGGTACTGTGAAGTCCCTGCACTGGTATACTCATGTAAGACTCAACCAGCTTGTCCTTTCAGTTGCAGAGAAAACATCCACTAAGTACTGGCCACTATCGATCTGGACCAAACCCACCAGGCAGAGCGCCCCAAGCAGCCAAAATGGGAAACTGGATTCTAACCCTCCAGCCTGACAGCTGTTCCCCCATGACTTCGCCCCTGATCAGCTCTGAAGTAGCTACAGAAGACAGACCTCCGCCCTTTTTCCTATAGAAACAAAAGGCTGGAATGTCAGGTTGTGAGCTCCAGAAGCCCATTGGAATGCAGAGACACCTAAGATCCACATTGCCCAAGAACCTGCTGTACCAGGCATAGCCTTTGGCTATGCTAAAGCAGGCCACCACCAGAATCTTCCGCCTTGCCCTTCGTCCTTCGGAAGCCAGATTCGATTCTGACCCACCCCACTCTCACTGAATCCCAGTCCCACCTTCTCCCTTAAATTCCCAAGCCAGATGCCATTCTGTGCTTGGCTCTTTCTTTCCCCTGAGCCTAGCCCTGGCTACCCTGAATTGAATTTTGCTCCAAAGAACTTAGACCTCGTGGCCTTTCATTCCAGGAGGAGCACGCCATAACCTTACAGTCCTGTGGCCAGGTGACTGACCCAGAAAAGCTTGAACGTTAAGGTTCCACCCAGGCCAGAGGTTCTTATTTTCTCGATCAGATTTCTCCTAAGGGGCTTGCTGCTACTATAACACTAGCTTCCCTGTTCATTGTCCCAGCATTCCATTCACTCGCTTGGTCGCCTCTGCTTGCTGTGACCTAACAATAGGTCCTTCCTTGTAGAAATATTTTGGGACCAGAGGCTCAACATTTTCCTTTCCCCAGAACTTAATAGATAACTACACGAATGGATGATCACAAAGCCAATACAGCCTCTGACACGATGAGATGAAATGAGATATTGTGAGTCCTCAGCTGGGCTGCCTAGCTGGGTTCAGCTCCAAGCTGTGTGACCTTGGAGACATTACTTGCCTTCTCTGTGTTTCTGTTTGCTCATGTATAGGAACAAGGATAGCTTCTATCCTAAGGTTGCTGTGTGATTCCTTGTGATAATGCCACTGACAGAATCTTCCCTGATGTTCCTGGAGTTCATTGGCATGGTCATCGAGGGCCCGGCTCTCCTTATCTTTCGGTGTGAACTTCATCCTGTGCCTTTGCTCAGAACTTAATTTTTTTTCCCAGCCCAACCTAATCTTTTCACACACATTGGATTCAGCACATTCATCCAGTGCCGAGAAATTTCTTGTCAGAGCCAGCAGTGTCGACAGAACAAAGGTGAGGGCTGGGTGTGTGGGGGGAGACACATTCTTCATTTGAGGAAACAGGATGTATAGAGAAATGGTTTTCACATGCTAAAAGGCACCCTGGACTAAATTAAACCTGTTGACTTTGTTGCTGATTAGAACATCACAATAGCAGCCCAGGCTGCAGCCACTGAGACTGGCCTGCAGTCCATCCTAAGGAGGTTTCCTGCTGGAAATTCTCTACATGTTACTGAAAATTAGAGTTTGGCTATGGCTCAGCAGCCAAGCCCCTGGGGAAATAATTGATGTCTGTTTTGGAAGGTCTTCTCTCTCCACCTTGATTTAAAGTCCGTAGGAGATTTGACAATTAACATCCTATAGAGATGAGAAAGAGGAAGATAATCTACCTCCTGCCCTGCCTGGGGCCTCTGGGACCTAGCAGGCGTGAGACACACTGGCGCCCCAAACAGTCTAAAGTATGCAGCGTCATCACAAAGACTGTCACACATGGCTCTGAATCTGTGAGGGAAGTGCAGTAGCTGGGCTGTTTCTGTTTGCAGGCCTATTGTAGTTTGAATATGAAATAACCCCCCACAGACTCATGTGTTTGAACTCATGGACCCCAGCTAGTGGTGCTATTTTGGAAGCTTGTGGGAACTTTAGGGGGTAGGGTGTCTCTGGAGGAAGTGAGTCACTTAGGGGGAGAGCCTTGAGGGTTTTATCACAGGCCCTACTGATACAGCCTTTCTAGGGCCCTTAGTCTCATTCATAAAAGAATTTAAGAATGTACCCAAATGGAAGCTTTAGGACAATTTTATTAGAATTTAAGGAAACATCCTCAGGGCCTGCAAGTGGCAAATTTCAGCAGCTGCCTTGAAGAGGGGAATGGAGAGGAGAAGGGGAAAAGCCATGAAACCATGTGTGTTCAGAGCCTGCATGGAGGTCAGACACAGGGCCAACTAGCAGCCACATGGTGGGGAAGAGAGGGAGCTTCAGAGAAAAAGGAAAGACATTCAAGATACTGGGGCAGGGCTCTGGGGAAAGCACAGTCACAAGAGATAGTAAGATGGAAAGGAGAAGCTACATTGAAGCACTCAGAAAAGTTGGCAAGACTTACAATAAGCCACATGTCTGCCACCCGGTCCACAAGTACTGTACAAAGGGGCGGGGATTCTGGGCAGGGAATCTATCTCATTAACACACTAGGTATTCTGCCCATCTCTTTAGCATGACTTAGGTAAGCCTGCCTTCCTAGGGGTGGTCCTGTGACCAGATGATCTGGCGAAACTGGAAAACTGGGTCTTTATCCAGACCAGAGAATCTTATACTGCTGACCAGTTTTAAGAGTTGTTTTTTTTTCTTTCTATTGTAACACTACTGTTAAAAATAACATCCAAGGCTCAAGGACCCCATTAGTATCACACAAAGAACATGTGGACATAGGAAAAGTAACTCAGCAAGGCAGATTTTACTTGCATAAAAGGTTGTCTTGCAGCCGGGCATGGTAGCGCACACCTTTATTCCTAGCACTTGGGAGGCAGAGGCAGGTGGATCTCTGTGAGTTCCAGGCCAGCTGGGGCTACAGGGAGACCCTGTCTCGAAAAAACCAAAAATAAATAAATAAATAAATAAATAAATAAATAAATAAAATAAAATGTTGTCTTGCATGGTCAATCAGATCCAGCAAGCACACACCAGGCCCAGAAGACTGGTGGGCTCTTATCCTTAACACGAGAGGACCGTGTCCTTTCCACACTGGCTGGGGTCCAACCTCAAGATCTTTCCTTTCCTAGTTTGGAAGTTTAAAAGAATCTGCACTGCCCCCCAGGGCATCGGGCTCAGGAATGCATCAGGGCCTTTTCTTAAATAAAAGTCTTACAGAGTGTGTAGTAGGATTAAAAGACTAGAATTCCTTGTCATAAACCAAGTTCCAAGTTTTATAGGATTTGAAAGAAAAGACTAGTATTAAATGTTTCTCACCCTGTCCACTCTCTATTCTATTCTGTCAAGATGTTGTTATTGGACTTAGGGTCAAAGCCAATCTCCCAGCAAGCCACATGCACCCATCTGTTCTTGAAAAGCCACTTAGCACTTGGGAGGCAGAGGCAGGCGGATTTTTGTGAGTTCAAGGCCAGCCTGGTCTACAGAGTGAGTTCCAGGACAGCTGGGACTACAGGGAGGCCCTGTCTTGAAAAGAAAAAAAAAGACCCAAATGAATAATGAAAAGCAGAAAAAGGAGATTTATTCAATGTGGCGACATTGGGAAGAAGGACAAAGAGATCCAGTGTACCCCCCTCCACCAGTGCTTCTTTGCATCTGGAGGTGTGATCAAGGTTTAAATAGAGGGCCAGAGTTATGTATATCTAGCAGTTCTGGTTAAGGCAAGGTCCTGCCCATTACTGGCCAGCTGTTGTTTTGGCTCCACACTCCTGCAAGGTGGTCTCAGAAGTTGCAAATCTCTAGGAGAAAAGGTTCTTCTGACTGGTTCAGACTTTAGGCTTTTTTCTTTTCCCAGTATGAGATTCCCTGGGGGGGGGGGGATTACAATTTCTTGGGATCCATTGTTTCAATAATCTGATAGTTGAAATGAGGGACACAGGTGTCTCTTCATCCCTGTCAGGCTGGAGGTTCAGGATGAAAGCCAAGATGGCCTAGACCAGAGGGTGCCTCTTCTCTTCTGGCCAGGAGCCCATGTTTGCCAAAGCATGCTGTTAGGTTATAAAAAGGCCGTGCACCCCCAGCCCCCAGATAAAGAGGCACATGAGGCTTCAGTCACCCCAGGAACATGCTTTACTTCCATGTGGGACTGCCAGAGCGGTCGGCCTGCAGACACGTGCTGGACAGGAGCAGTAGGGCAGGGGCAAGATGGCGACTGGGGAAGAGGTCAGAAGACTGACAGCCTCTGGAGGAAGTGGGCATCTGTGTGCCCCTCGGGATTCTGGGAAGCCCAGACCTAACACATGCAAAGAAAACCCAAGTAAATCACAAGCTAACACTTAGTTCCAGATTCCAAAGAGACCACCAGATCTAAGACCCACCCTCAGGGCCCTAATTGGCCAGATTCCAATACCTGATTAACACATCACCATCTCCCCTCCCCTTCCCTATAAAAGATCCCTAGCCCAGCCTGGATACATGCTTTTCCTTGCTCTTTTACCCCAGAGGCCATCAAAATTAGCTCAAGAGTGCATTTCCCTGGAATAAAGCCTGATTTGACTTTTCTTTCTGCATCAGGAACTTCTCAGCTGGTGGTTCCATATGAGAGGGTTTTTTTTTTTTTTTTTGAGCCTCAGCCCAAGGGGCCCGGGGCCCATCAGACATTCAAGGACACCCCTCTCTGCTCCTGACACATCTGGCTTCTGACCTGGGGTAAGTCCATTTCCTGTTGCCTCATTTCTGCTGTCCAGAGCCCCTGTCTGAAAGTCATTGCAACGCCAGGACAAGCTCTTTCCGTTTCTGTTTTGGGAAGGGTGGCACAGCCAGGCTCTGTGGTGAGGAGCCTTGCTGGATTGGCAACATCCGTCCCAAGTTCCCTTCACACCTTCCCACTGCCAGGTCTCAGGGTGCCCTGGGGGACATCTTGTGATCTTCAGGCTTTGGAAACGGGCAACTCCAGAGTCAAAGCCTCACTCCCAGACACCACTGGTTTGTCTGCTCGAAAATTTTCTAAACTGGACCGTGGCCAGTCCCTTTGCCCCAAGTGCCTTGTTTTCCTTTGCTCCCAGTCCTGGCCACAATGCAAGTTGGACAACTAGTCCAGGTGGCCCCTGGAAGGCACTTTTGATTCTAATATCCTCTGAGATCTAGAGCACTTTTGCCAATGTATGGGCAAGTGGACAGAGCTGGCCTATGTGCAGGCTTTCTGTGAAGTGCGCTCCCACCCCTCCCTCTGCTCCTAGTGCTCAGGTCTCTGCCAATAGAGGACCCTGAGTGCCTGGCTGAGCCTCTGGAGTTACTGGGTTCCCCTCCTGGCTGAGCCACGGGAGTTACTGGGTTCCCCTCCGGCCCTCTGTGTTCCTTCAGCCCCTCCCCCTGCTGCTGCATCAACCTCTGCTGATCCCCCACCATACCCTATATCCTCTTCCAGACAGGCCACCCCTTCTTCTGACCTGCCTCCAAATGAAAAACAGGGACATCCGGGTTGTGACCTGTCTTTGGATTTAAACTCTGGCCAGCTGTAAAAATAGTGAGCCAGGTTTTGGAGGCGGCAACCCAGGTCATCCACAGATGCTCAGCTCCGGCTACCTTGCTGGAGACTGAGCCCCCAGACATCCCCTTGGCTTCAGCCAAAGCCTCACTGTACCCTACTTCTCCTGCTTGTCTGCATCTCCACCTTTGCACCCCATTTCCCTCTTCCTTTTGACCACCCAACCCCCACCTGGGTCTCCCATGCTCACACTGGTTGGCTCCCCCTAACTCCTCTCCTGTGGCCTCACACCCATGCTCACACTGGTTGGCCCCCCTAACTCCTCTCCTGTGGCCTCACACCCACACTCACACTGCACCACTAACCTACTTTGTCCCCCCCACAAGGTGGCTGGAGTTGAGGACTTTGTTAGGGTTCATGTCCCGTTTACTCTGCAGGACCTTGCCCAGGTGGAGAAGTGGTTGGGCTCTTTCTCTGCTAATCCCTCTGGTTACACTAGAGAGTTCTGTTACCTTACCCAGGCATATGACCTGACGTGGCATGATCTCTATGCAATCCAATCTACCACTCTGACCCTTGAGGAACGTATATGTATATGGATTCAGGGAGCAGTTAGACAGTATGCAGACAACACCCACTTGACAGATCCTGCAGCCCCTACAGGGGTCAAGGCAGTACCTGCCCAAGAACCTGGCTGGGATTATCAGCCTAGCCAAGCCAGCCACTGGATGGGAGACATAATGGTTACCTGCTTCCTATGAGGTATGGAAGCAGTTTCCAACAAAATAGTTATGACAAGCTTTGTGAAGTTACCCAACAGCCTGATGAAAATCCAGCTGTTTTTTTGAACCGGCTCCAGGAGGCCATGAGCAGTATACTGCCTTGACCCTGCCTCCCCAGCAGTGACCATAGTCTTGGCTTCTCTCTTTATCTCTCAGTCTTTTCTAGATATCAGGGGAAAAAATCTCAAAAGGCTGAGGAAGGTCCCCACACTCCAGTGCAGGATTTGGTGAGAATGGCTTTTAAGGTATTTAGTGGCCAAGAGAAGGCAGCTGAGTCCTCCCAACAGGCTCAGCTGCAACGAAGGCTACACACACTCCATGCCCAAGCCCTGGCAGCTGCCCTGAGGCCAACGACATCCCCACAGAGGGACACCGGGAGCTCCAGCATGCCCCATCCCACTGCGGCTCAGCCTAAGTCTGTCCCGCCAGGAGCCTGCTTCAAGTGTGACTAAGGAGGTCACTGGGATAAGAACTGTCCAAACCCCAGGCCTCCTGCCACACCATGCTCCCTATGCCAGCAAACCTGGCTATCGGAAGTCTGAGTGCCTGGGTGCCGGCTCATCCTCTGTGCCATGCCAAGGGTCCAGCCCCATTACTTCAGACACCCCAACCCCCTCTGGCCCCTGAATTCCTTGGCCTGGAGGAGGACTGATGGTGGCCAGACTTGGAGATCCTGCTAACCCCTGTGGAGCCCAGGCTAATGCTCCAGGTAACAGGTAAGTCCATCTCCTTCCTGTTGGACAGTGGGGCTACCTTTCTGTACTGACCTCATACTCAGGCCCTACAGTTCCCTCGTCAATTTCTGTCACGAAGTGGATGGGACCCCCTCTTTCCCTCAAAGGACTACCTCTCCCCTGTGTCCACGTAGGTCAGTTTTTCACCCATTCACCTCATGTCCGTCTGTCCAGTGCCCCTCTTGGGCCGTGACAGCTTCAGTTGCTTCCATGCAACCGCGTCTCTGTTCCTCACACCCTCTCCAGACTCTCGCCTTCTTTTATCCCTAATAGCTTCCCAGGTCCCTACCCTGGATTGTCCAGCCCCTGCCCTCCCTGATCCTGTCGACCCTCGGGTCTGGGTCATTTCCACTCTGGTAATTGCTTCTCACCACCTGCTGGTCCTGGTACACTACAAGAACTCCTCCTCTTTTCCTTCAAGGCCTTAGTTCCTATTTCTGAGAGCTTATCATTACCTGCATCCTATCCCAGGGGCTCTTTATCCGCACTAACTCACCCCCTGCACCACCCTCATTCTTCCAGTTCATAAGCCCTCTGGTGCCTACTGTCTAGTTCAGGACCTCCGGCTCATCAATGAAGCTGTCATCCCGGTCTACCCCATGGTAACTAACCCCTAGACCTTACTCTCTAACATTCCTCCCACAACTTTCACTGTCCTGGATCTAAAGGATGCCTTCTTTTTTTTAATTTAATTAATTAATTAATTAATTAATTAATTAATTAATTAATTAATGTGTATGAATGCATTGCCTGCATGTAGGTCTGTGCACCTGTGTCGTGCAATGCCGCAGAGGTCAGAAGAGGGCATCGGATTCCCCTGGAACTGGAGTTCTCCTGGAATTGGAGTTACAGATGGTTCTCAACGGCCATGTGGGTGCTGGGGATTGAACCTGGGTCCTCTGCAAGAGCAGTCGGCACTCTTAACCGCTAGGCCATCTCTCCAGCCCAAGGATGCCTTCTTTACTGTGCCCTTACATCCTGACTCATTCCTTTTTTCCTTCACATGGGAGGCCTGGATACCAGGTCTGCAGAACAGCTTACATGGGCAGTCCTACTTCAGGGCTTCTGGAATAGCCCACACTTCTTTGGCCAAGCTTCAGCCTAGGATCTCTTTTCCTCTGACTCCGGTTCTAACGTACTCCTCCAGTATGTAGATGACCTTCTACTTTGCAGCCGTTCTCTCCTTCAATCTCAGAAGTCTATTGCTTGACTTCTAAACTTCCTTGGCCCCTTGGGATACCATGTTGCTCTGTCTAGGCGAGACTGTGCCAGGTCCAACATCCTGCTGGTGCATCCATGTTTGGAGACTTCGACGGATGAACCTGGCAAGCTCACATCTAGACCCCGTCCTCCAGAGCCTAGCAAACCTCAGAGACCACCCAGCAGCAGGAGGAGCCCCTCCAACCTCAAGTAGGAGACTCCTCTGGATTTTACACCTTGCCTCCTCCGCTTCTTCCAGGAGGTCTCCAGAGTGGTCATTACACCCCTACTTCTCTGTGCCCACAGCCTGCCTACTCCCGACTCCCCTTCCCTTTAACCTTCCAGCTCAGCAGGAAGTAGTCAGAGCTGAATCGTTGTCCCTCTACCTTAAGAGGTCGGGATGTTAGGCTGGAGGTTCAGGACAAAAGCCACGATGGCGTGACCAGAGGGTCCCCACTCTTCTCTTCTGCCAGGAACCTGCATTTGCCAAAGTGCACAAAGAATGCTGGAGTAAATCCCCAGACAAAGCTAACACCTAGTTCCAGATTCCAAAGAGACCACCAGATCTAAGACCCACTCACTCTCAGGGCCCTGAGCTGATGTAATTGGTCAGATTCCAATACCTGATTAACATATTACCATCTCCCCTCCCCTGCCCTATAAAAAAAATCCCTAGTCCAGTCTGGATATGCATTTTCCTTGGTCCTTTACCCCAGAGGCCGAGAGTGCATTTTCCTGGAATAAAGCCTGCCTTTGTTTACTTTTAATTCACTCTGATACGGTTTTTCTTTCTGTGTCAGGAACTTCTCAATCCCTGGCAGGCTGGTTACATTGTGAAGAGTAGTGTCCCAGCTCCATTCATTCAGGATGAAGTTCTTGCCCACCCTACCTTCCCCTCTGTGATGTACCCTATTCCCTCAAACTGTGAGTAAAAATAAAGCCTTCTTCTCTTAAGTTGCTTCTTGTTAATTTGTTCACAACAAATTATTTAATTCCTTAACAACAAGTTAAGGAATACATATAGGCCATTTGCATTTCATGGTGTCAAACCTCCTGTATGCCCACTCAACTGGGTAAGATCATTAAGGCTCAGAGGACAATGGGATGTGCTCAAGGGCCTGAGTCCCAGGATCTTCCAGCCAGGACAAGGAGTCCCTGTTCTTCCCTGTCTTAGGGAACAAATGTAGGTCCCGATGGGAGACACTAGCCTGAGGTCCAGTTTAGAAGACAGCACTCTGGGAAAAGTGCAGTGTGGGAGAGGAAGGCAATTCCAGACAGACCTAGGTGCCTGAGAAGGAATCAAAGGAAGAAGGGAGTTTGGGGGAGCAGAATTGTGTGAAAACCTGTGGGCCTGCCAGGTCAACATTCTGACTAAAGCCATATTCTGGAGACTCAATGGCTTATTTCTAATTTTTTTTCTCCAGTGCTAGGGATGGAGCCCAGGACCTTGCATATGCTAAGCAAGTGCTATAACACTGAGCTACATCCCAGCCATTCCTAGTAATGTCATTAGCTTGGGAGGTATTCTCATTAGCTGGGTGGCACTCTAGTGAGATCCTCTAAGGATGGATACTTGCATAGCTAAGCAGAAGATAACCAGAAATCCTTACATTTTACAGAGAAAGCTGAGCTCTCACCATCTTCTGGGGCAGGGCTTCTTAAAAATTTTCCACTCCTTGGGAAGGGAATTGGGAGAGCGATACAAGAAACCATGGCGGTAAAGGAGAAGAAGGAGCTAAAGAGAGATGGCATAATAGGAGACAGGTATTATCAAGGGAGAAATGGAGAGAATAGAGGTGTCTTAGCTGGTGAAGGAGGAGGGAGGGGTAGATGAGAGAGAGAGAGAGAATAAATAACGCTTAGGTGGTGTGAAAAAGCAGAGGGAAATCTATTTGTTCAAAACCCTATTGAAAAATTACACATAACAAAATCGCTACAGAGTGCTTCTGTATAGCTGAAGGCTATATAAGAAGAAACACAGTGCCAGACAGGAGAAGTTTCCCTCTGAGTTCTTGATCAGGGTAATTCAAGAGACTCCAAAAATAACACAGGCTATTGCCACATCCCTTTAATTTCCACCCTGAAGGTAAGACCCTATTGCTGAAGACAGTATGTATTTCAGACAAAGGACTTGGAGCACTAGAGCTGGAACTGACTTGGAAGCCTCCTCCCTGAGCTCCCATAGTTTCTGAGGTCAGTCTGCAAGCTGACAAAGGAGAACATCGCTCAATGAGCCAACCCCACATTTATTTATTTATTTATTTATTTATTTATTTATTTATTTATTTATTTAGTCTTTTTGAGACAGGGTCTCCTTGTAGCCCCAGCTGTCCTGGAACTCACTCTGTAGACCAGGCTGGCCTTGAACTCACAAAGATCCGTCTGCCTCTGCCTCCCGAGTGCTAGGATTAAAGGCGTGCACCACCATGCCCGGCTCTCCAACCCCACCTTTAAAGCCTAATAACCACACCAATGACTGGCACAGCAAATTATTTCTATCAGTGCAGCAGTGACACTTTTGTCTCTAGAGTAATCAACAGCTGCCTAATTGGACTTAAAGCCCATTCAATGGGTGAGAACTCATGTGTGGTACTGTAAATATAGCCAAATACACATGGCTGGAGAGAGCATAGATCCTAGAGAAAACCCTATGTCTGTCCCATCCCTAGAAAAATATATTTTTTTTGTCTTTTTTTTTTTGAGACAGGGTCTCCCTGAATCCCCAGCTTGCCTGAAACTCGATATGTAGAACAGGCTGGCCTTGAACTCAGAGATCCACCTGCCTCTGCCTAGTGCTGGGATCAAAGGCATGATAAGTGTAATTTTTTTACTATATGCTAAATATGAATCCTTATATTACAGACAAGTATACTTGTAACCACTCATCAAAGAAGCTCCTTTTTGCAACAGATGGAGACTATTACAGAGTTTCACAGGTAGACAAACACAGAGAATAAGTGTCTGTGAGATACCCAGCCCTAAGTGACATATCTACAATGGAACCTCTATGCCTACGGTTCACAGAATAGTAGGAAAGCAGGTAGAGAGAATATTGGAATAAGAGACTGGAGAGTGCTTGTCCCTGGATAGGACTCCTCTATTAAACCTCATGCACCCAGGGCTCAGGGACCATTGTGGAATAAGGGACAGAAAGATTACAAGAGCCAAGGGTGGTGGATGACCACAAGGTGTGGGACAGCAATCCTGGATTCAGATGTATCTTGAGCATGTGCAGGCTACCAATCTGCTTAGCACACTAAGCAGAGCAAAGGATGCAGGATACACTTTGTTTTGGGCTAGCATGCACTCAGAAGTCACGAGTCAGCTTGCTTGTCAGCACGCCCCTTTTCTGAATATGGCCAATGAGCTGGGATGATGCTTGATGGTGTCATTGCTATGTGATATGGTGACTGCCCACCCCAAACATGTATGAGCTGCCTGTTACATAGAACAAATGGATTTCACGGATTTGCACCACCTGACTCTTACTGCATGCATGCTTGACTGTGGGGCTATCAACCCCACAACTGGCTCTTCAGCTTGTTTGGTTGTATGGACCAGCAGCTCCACAACGGCATGTTTGGACGTGGGACTCTCAGCCCCCCACCGTGTGTTTGGCTGTGGGACTCTCAGTGTTTGTCTGCAGGGCCATCAGCTCCTCTTCAGCCTGTCCAGCTGCAGGGCCAACAGCCCCACAACAAGAAACAGAGTCTTCCAGATTTCTGGGAACTCAAACCAGACAAAAACCCAGCACAGAACTGGGGCAATGGGCAGCAGGCCCCAACCCTAGGCAAGGAACTGTTGGAAGTTGATCATTGCTGGGCGAGGGAAAGTTGATCTTCTTGAAGGGAGTGACACTGGATAGGCTGACAGTGAGGGACATCTGGGTACACAAAATTGACTCAATAGGCCTTAACATATATGACAGAATCTGTAAAATTCAGTAAGGGGACATTGGGGGATACAGATAAGAGGTCTAAATATGATTAATATAAAATGTGTGAAATGCACAAAAATTCAATAAAAATGTATATTGAAAAAAAATTCCTGGAGACTAGAGAGATGGCTCAGCAATTAGGAGCACTGATTGCTCTTGCAGAAGTCCCAGGTTTGGGGCTGGAGAGATGGCCTAGCGGTTAAGAGCGCCGACTGCTCTTACAGAGGACCCGGGTTCGATCCCCAGCACCCACATGGCGGCCGAGAACCGTCTGAAACTCCAGTTCCAGGAGAACTCCAGCTCCAGGGGAATCCGAGACCCTCTTCTGACCTCCGCGGCATTGCACGACACGGGTGCACAAACCTGCATGCAGACAGTACATCCATACACATACAGAAATAAATAAAAAAAAAAAAAAAAAAGAAGTCCCAGGTTTGAATCCTGGCTCCCACATAGTGTCCAACAATTGCCCATTCTATTCCAGGGGATCTGACATCCTCTTCTGGTCTCTGTGGGCAGTGCA
This sequence comes from Rhizomys pruinosus, assembly GCA_009823505.1. NCBI lineage: Eukaryota > Metazoa > Chordata > Mammalia > Rodentia > Spalacidae > Rhizomys > Rhizomys pruinosus. The sequence continues at coordinate 5,240,090 of VZQC01015004.1, forward strand.
TGACATGGGTGCCCTTACATACATGCAGGCACAACACTCATACACATAAAATAAAAATTAATAAATAAAAAATTTTTTTAGAAATCTCTGCTCATTATTTCTTTTGGCTCAAGAAATTTTGACTTGAACCCAAGTGTAGAGACACATAAAACAGGTGTAAAAAATAAGTTACTTTATTTTAAAATAATCTTTATTATCCAAATAATTTTGCCATTTTTAAGGATGAAAGCAAATTCATATACTAATGAGATGACATGCTTATTTTTTTAATTTTTATTTATTTTGTATGTGTATGAATGTATTGTCTGCATGTAGGTTTGTGCACCCATGTCGTGCAATGCCTTGGAGGTCAGAAGAAGGTGTCAGATTCTCCTGGAACTGGAGTTAAAGACAGTTCTCAGCCACCATGTAGATGCTGGGGATCGAACCCGGGTCCTCTGCAAGAGCAGTCAGTATTCTTAACTGCTAGGCCATCTCTCCAGCCCTGGACATGCTTATTTTTACATAAAGATTAAATCTTGGCTGGATATCTGACACTGCAGGATGTAGACAATGTTCAGTGTTTTTCAGGGTTTACTGATACTCTAGTTTGCTTTTTCTGTTGCTGTGATAAAACATTCTGACCAAAAAGCAAGTTAGGAACGGAAAGGTTTTATTTCATCTTATCAATTATAGTCCATCAGTGAGGGAAGCTAAGACAGGACCTGAAGCACAAACCATGGAAGAACGCTGCTTACTGGGCTGCTCTTTGGCTTATGCGCAACCAATTTCCTTATGCAGCCCAGGCTCACCTGCCTATGGGTGACATTGCTCACAGTGGACTGAGCCCTCTCACATCAGTTAGCAACCAAGAACATGCCTCCTCAGTCATGGCTACAGGCCAATCCGTCTAAGGAAATTTTTCAACTGAAGGTCTGTGTGGTGGTTTGAATGAGTGTCCCTCATAGGCTGTAAGTATTTAGACATTTGTCTCCAGTTGGTGGCACTGTTTTTGGAGGTCTTAGAAGGTATGGCCGTGCTGGAGGAAGTGCATTGTTGGGGGTAGGCTTAGTGAGTCTTAACAAGCCTCATGGTCTACAGTTGCTCTCTCTGCTTCCTGTGCACTTTGTGAGATGTGACCCTTGGCTTCTTGCTCCAGATCCAGTCACCATGCCTTCCGCCACGATGAACTCTAATTCACTGGAACCATCAATGGTAAGCTCAAATAAACTCTTCCTTTTATAAGTTCCTTGGTCATGGTGTTTTATCACAGCAACAGAAAAGTGACTAATACAGTTATTTGGTACCGAGAGTGGGGTGTTGGCTGTGAAGAACCTGACCATGTGGATGTTTGGAGAAATGTGGAAGACTTTGAACTTTGGGCTAGAAAGGCTGTTGACTACTGTAAGCAGAGCTTAAAGGGCCATTCTAGTGGAGGCCTGGAAGAAAGCATGGCTGCAAAAGATGAGGTTCCAGGGGAAAATAAAGACTTAGGCAGCAACTGGGATATTTTGATAAAGAGTCTGGCAGCAGTTTGCCCACAGCCCAGATGCTTGCCTGATGCTAAGTTGAAAAGCAATGGACTAATGTCTTTGGCAGAGGATATTTCAAGACAGCCTAATGTAGAAATGGTGGCGTGGCTTTTAATGGTGAATATTGTGCAGATCTACAGTGAAGAAGAGCAGATGGGGCAGAAAGAAATGCAGAATGTACAGTTTGGATCTGATAACTGCACTAGGAAGATTAAAGGTAGGGCCAAGGCATGTGAAGGAGAGGCTCCCTTTCATAAGGAGACTAAAGTGATTAAGGAGGGGCCTGGAGATTTACAAGTAAACAAAAGAATCAGTACCTTCAGGGCAAGACCACACCCAGATAATCCTCCAGCTTTTGAAAGGAAAATACTGAAAGCCTTTTCTACTGCTCCAAGTCCAGGGCAGAGAAAAATTGCAAATGTGGTTAAAGTAGGAGAGATTCCATCCTGAACTTGCAGCCAGATTCAGCAATTTCATTCACGTGGTGCTGGCTTTAGAGGCATGAAGTTTGCAAGAGTGAAGGGGTCATCAGTTCTTCCTCCACGTTTCAGAGAGCTGCAAAGGTCAGGCAGAGCGCAGCAGGGGTGTCCCTGCATAAAGTAGGCCCTGACGGGCCATTGCATGAAGTTGTGAATGTGAAGCCTGGTTGGCAGCGGAGACCCCAGGAGGACATTTGAGATGCCAGACCTGTGAGATGTTTGCCAAGGAGAGCTGCATACAGGGAGTGGTACCAGCCTAAGAAAGAGATGTATGTTGCAAGCAAAGCTGGAAGAGCTGAGCTGTCTATGCCCTTTGGAAGTCAAGTTTCAGAAGTTGCACATGGAGCTATTGGACTTGGTTTTTTCCCTGCTGGTTTTCGGTCTTGTTTTGGTCCAGTATTTCCTCACTATGCCTCTATTCCTCCCTTTTGGGATGGGAATGTGTATTCGGTTCCACTGTATGTTGGGAGTATGTAATTTGTCTTTTGATTTTACAGGAGCTTACAGTTTGGGAGATTGGCCTGAGTCTCAGAAGAGACTTGGACTGTAGACTTTTGAATGGCATTGAAACTGGTAAAGACTATGGGGACTTTTAAGGTTGGACTAAATGCATTTTGCATTTTATATGGTCAGGAGCCTATGGGGGCCAGGGAGTGGAATGTGGTGGTTTGAATGAGTGTCCCCCTTAGGCTGTAAGTATTCAGACATTTGTCTCCAGTTGGTGGCACTGTTTTTGGAGGTCTTAGAAGGTGTGGCTGTGCTGGAGGAAGTGCATCGTTGGGGGAAGGCTTAGTGAGTCTTAACAAGCCTACAGTTGCTCTCTCTGCTTCCTGTGCTCTTTGCGTGATGTGACCCTCGGCTTCCTGCTCCAGATCCAGCCACCATGCCTCCCACCACAATGGACTCTAATTCCCTGGAACCGTCAATGGTAAGCTCAAATATGCTCTTCCTTTTATAAGTTCCTTGGTCATGGTGTTTTATCACAGCAACAGAAAAGCGACTAATACAGTCTGTCTTCTAGGTTGTGTAAAATTGACAGTAAAAACTAACCCCAGAATAACTGATATTTTGATTTTATAATTATCAATATTGAGATACTGCTTTGCAGAGATACATGGTAAAAACAGTAGAAGTAAACTTATGGCCATTTCAGAAATCATTGGAAATTCTGTCCTCATACCAAGCAATTAATTTAGCAATTTATAAAACGAAGCTGAAGTCAGTCATTCATAGAACAATTTTTAAAATTAAACATTCTGTCAGGCATGAAGGCTCACACCTGTAATCTCAGCACTCAGGAGGCTGAGGCAAGGGATTGTGGCAAGTCTGAGGAAGGCCAGGGGTACACAGTGAAACTTTGTCTCAAAAAAACCCAAATAAACAAAACTAAAGTACAAACTTTTTGCTACCACACGACCTAACAATGTACTAATTTGATACTTATATGCTGAGGAATGACAGTAGGAAGGTATTATAAATCTTTGTTTTCTATAGTTAAACCATTATTTTTCTATGACAAAAAACTTTGTATGTACAATCAAAACCAGAAATTCCCAACATACAATAGTTTAAAATCGGAGCCAAACTATTTCAGAGGTGTTCCTTAGGGTTGAAGGCTCTGCTGCCATACGCAGTGCAAAGTGTGTATGTTGTGTGATCAGAACCAAGAATGCACTGAGGTTGCCTGCTACAACATGGGCAAGTGCCTGCTAGGAACTTATTACATGTTTGATTTTGAATTACTCTATTTGGTCCTAATGTACTCAAGAACTTTTTACTGTTGTCAAACTTTAGCAATCTCCACATTCAGTCATGTGATTGATTCCATATGGGCTTTTGACCCATACGTAGTTCAAGAAACTGGGTTCTAGGGCATCCATAAACAACTGAAATTATTTTCTTTCTAGCTGCCCAGGATCAGAACACAGATGGTCCCATTGTAAAGGGTCAGCTGGATAAGGAAACTCAAGCTCATAAGCTCCAAGCTGTGTGGCTTTTCTTTCTTCCTTCTTCCCATCTCTTCTATATAAATCATTCCACATTCTTAGATTAAACCAGTCTATATAGTTTCCCCTGTCTATAAGTAAATAGCATGCAAATACTGTCATTGAGATATTCTTTGACTCTAGATTCCATCACCTGCAGGTGGGGAAATGACCTTTTGGTATGTCATTTAACCTCTTGGATCTCATTTTTCTCTTCTGTAATATGAGTTATAAGAACTAGACCTCTAGAATTCTTTTAAGGATTAAATAAAATAATCCAGGTAAAGAGGTATTCACATGCCTGACATATGCTAACATATTATTGCTTGAACCATTTCATTTGTTTCTATAACAAATTACCATAAACACAGTGACTTAGAACAACAAGAAATTATTCTATATTTCTGTAAACTAGAAGTCACATCTCATAATTCCTTCTGGAGGCTCCAGAAAGAGGACCTGGCTAGTCGTGGTGGTGTCCACCTTTAATCCCAGCACTTGGGAGGCAGAGGCAGGCGGAATCTGTGAGTTCAGGGCCAGCCTGGTCTACAGAGTAAGTTCCAGGCCAGCTGGATCTACAGGGAGACCCCGTCTCAAAAAAAAAAAAAAAAAAAAAAAGAGGACCCTTCTTTGTCTTTTCCAGATTCAAAAGGCCTCCTGCATACAGCCTGCCTCTTCAAAGCTTGCAGTGTATAATGTTCTAATCTCTCACTGATTTGATAGTCTGCTTGAGTTTCCTTGTGATTACATTTAGTTCACCTGGATAATCCAGGTTAATATTCCCAAATCAGTGACTTTTATTAAATCACACTTGCAAATCCCCCCCCACACACATTAGATGCAAATATTTTCAGAGCCAGTTTGCCAGTCATTAGGTTTTTTTTTTTTATTCTATGTGTATGAGTGTTTTGCATATCACCAGAGTGCGATGACTGCGGTGGGGGGGGGGGGCGTGTGCGGGCAGAAGAAGGTCATCGAATTGGAGTTATGGACCGTTGTTAGCTGCTGGGTGCTGAGAACTGAACCCGGGTCCTTTGCAAGAGCAGCAAGTGTTCTTAATACCTGAGCCATCTCTCCAGCCGTCATTTAATATATATTTTCAGGTCTACTAAAATCTTCGCTTTCACGTTGGCGACTCTTGTGCTTACTTAGCCCTCCCCAAGATGGCGCCATTCTTTTCTACCAATGTCTCCTCACTCAAGATGGTGTCCAAGGCAGTAAAAGCTATCTTCCGTCCTTCTCAAGATGGCGCCAATACTACTCATTTTTACCTTCTTGCCTCTTCAAGATAGCCATAATGTTAACTCCCGCCTCCAGGCAGACCGCCCCGCCCACCTCTGACCTTCTCAAAATGGAGGCTCATCGACTACGTACCTCAGACAGACTTTTTCAAGATGGCTCCGAGGTCGTAAATTTACGTCCTAACGTCGTGTAAACTCAGCGTCGATAACCGAGACACTTCCGGTTGCGCCCGCCGGCCCACCGGCCCGCCGGGCCCTTCCTCTGGAGGTCTGACAGGATTCAGGAAGGGTGCGTCTTGGGGCGGTGTACGCTGGAGCCAAGATGGACCGGAGAAAAAAGCCTCTGGACGTTACGGCCTCCTCGGTGAGTTCGGGTGTGGCTTATCCTCACGCGTACCCGACCCCCCGCCCCGGTGCTCGCGAGGCCTAGTCCTTCCCGAGCATCCTCAGTACTCCGCAGTGCCTCGGCTCGGAGCAGTCAGTGCCTGGATGCGCTGCGGCGCTCGCCGGGATGTAGGGGCTCTGCGCCCGCCCTTTGCATGCACTCTGGGTCTTCACGAGTGCTGTAGGATGTCGGTGTTGTTCAGGTTGCTTTTATACAAGATGACGTTGAGGTCGTTTTCCACTGCGTTCATACAGATTTGGAGCGTTGGGGCCCAGGACACTGGGTCTGTTTTGACTGCAGACTATGGTGTTTCCTGTTGACTTTGGAGTAAATTGCCTAGACAGTTAAAAAAAGAAAAAGAAAAACACCTCAGTTTGTGTCTGGGTGTTTGAATTTGTTTTCTGTTTTAATGCCGAAATTGGCATTAGTTATGTTTGATTTCAGAACCTATAAACCAAATTATAGTCAACCTATCCAGATAGGTTAAAGTTTTCGGTAGTTATACAAATTGCTATGGGGGGGGGGGCTCGAGAGATGGCTCACTGGTTAAGAGCCCTGGCTGCTCTTTCAGAGGACCCGGGTTCGGTTCCCAGCACCCACTGGCGCCTAAGAACTGCCCCTAACTCCAGTTCCAGGGGATCTGACGTCCTCTTCTCTGCGGGGATTGCAGAACATGGGTGCACTTACGTGCATGCATGCAATACACTTATAAACATAAAATAAAACATTTTAAATCGAATTGCTCTCTGGGGGTTGATAATTGTGTGAACATTAAACTCAGAAATAGTAGAAATTAATATACAGAAGTAATGTAATTAAGAAGACTTAAAAGTTTTTTAAGAAATTAGAATGTTGAAGCCAGCTAGTGGCATACACCTTTAATCCCAACACTCGGGAGGCAGAGGCAGATGTACCTCTGTGAATATTGAGTCCTGGAAATCCCTGCCTGGCGTGGTGGCACACACCTTTAATCCCAGAGCAAGTTCCAGGCCAGCTGGGGCTGCAGGGAGACCCTGTCTCAAAAAAGACCAAAAAACAAACACAAAATTCCTGCCAAAAGTACCTTTAAATTGATTTCTTCCAAAATAGAAATTGTTGAGCTCAGTAAGTTTCTGATCAGCCAGTGGTATCTGCTTACAAATGTCTGTACATATAACCAGTTTTACCAGGGCCTTAAGAAAGGAACTTGTAATATCCTTTTTTTTTTTTTTTTTTGGGCCACTGTACAGTAGAGACTGATGCAGTTGAGAAGTAGGTGCAAGTGTTTGCCCAACTGAGAATTCTCTTCACCTGGACCTTTTCCCCCATTCTTGAATGCTATGATTCTTATGAACTTACCTGAAACAAACCAAGTCAAACTTGAAGGTGTATGTGTGATGTGTGCCTCACACACAGGGTACCCCCTAAGTTAGGAGAATCCAACTTGAACATGTAGTTTTATTTGTCTACATTGTTGGTTTTCCACCCTTGGCAGACAAATGTCTTTGAGTGTTGAAAGTTAGAGATGTGTTTGCAACAAAACTACAACTAAGTCTAACTGTTGAATTTTATATTAAATTCTGTAGACATTGTATTTTCTATCCATCTTCAGGAGGTTGAAATCTTATTTTGAGAATTACAGTAATTTATACATCTCACCTGCCAGAGTTGAATAAAATATTTTTGTTTGCTTATTGGTTTTATTCTAGTTGGTAGATCTTAAGGCTGAGCTCTTCCGAAAACAAGAAGAATTCAAACAAGAAAAACTTCTAAAAGATTCGGGAGCTTTTGGAAAGCCAAAGACAACTAATAAGGTAAAAATAGGAACTATTTATCTCCATTGAAAAGTGTCAGTGATATTGGTAAATAGAAATGTTAAAGAAAAAAGAACTCTAGGGCTGGAGAGATGGCCTAGCGGTTAAGAGCACCGACTACTCTTGCAGAGGACCCAGGTTCAATCCCCAGCACCCACATGGCGGCTAAGAACCGTCTGTAACTCCAATTCCAGGAGAACTCCAGTTCCAGGGAATCCGAGACCCTCTTCTGACCTCCTCGGCATTGCACAACATGGGTGTACAAACCTACATGCAGACAGTACATTCATACACATAAAAAATAAATAAAAAAAGAAAAAAGAACTCGCACTTGAACACTTATAAGTTGTTTTAAACATTAAAATGTAAATTAGTATTCTTCTTTAGCATGCTGTTAATAGGTGGATTGTCTACATTCTCATGGAATAGTAGAGGTAGTCTATATCCAAACAGAGCTAAACAGTTATAAAATACAGAAATAGACAAAATTATCAAGGCACTGAAGAATTGTGAATAACTTTTGAATTTTATAGATAATAGCATCTACTGTATTACTAATTTCTTTGTAGTAGGAGCATGTTTGTTAGACTATTGAATGAGGTCATAATCAATCAGGGGTAAAAAAATCAGTTGAGAAGTAGCTCAGTGAAGTTCACAAGGAAAGTTCTGTATACAATTTGGAACTTTTTTTCAGCTCCAACTTTGACAATGCAGAGTCTATTTTTTTTTTTTTTTTTTTTTGGGGGAGCAGAAGTGATACTTTATTGTTTAAAAATAAAAATTATAGCCGGGGTGGTATTGCACATCTTTAATCCCAGCACTCTGGAGGAAGAGGCAGGAGATCTATATGAGTTCAGGCCAGCGTGGTCCTACATAGAAGTCTCCGGACAGCTGGGGCTGCAGGCAGACCCTGTCTCAAAAAGGACCAAAATAGTAGTAGTAGTAGTAGTAGTAGTAGAAAAAGGAATGTTATTCACATCTGCAAAATTCCTTTATAATAATATCTATACAAGTATTTTTTTACACATAAATTTATTTTATTTTTTTTAACAATTTTTTTTTTTTTCCCCCATTCCCCCACCCCGCCAGAGCTCATGCGTTCTGCCAAACATGCTTTTCACTCTTTCTCAGTCCTTTCTCAATATTCTTCCAGAGGAAGTTGACTGTTTTGAGCAGAAGTTCACTGCAGAGTCTATTTTTAGGAGATAAGTTAGCTGTCATGATGAATAGTTATCTAATAACTCCTGAGATCCAAGAATCTTCTTTCTTTTTGATGCACAGACATTAAGATAGTTTTGTGGTTATATGGTGATTTTGTTTTGTCCTTTTGACTCATTTTTCAGAAACCAAGTATCTGGAGCAAGCAAAATGTAGGTGTTTCAAATCGAGCTGAGAAGGATGCTGAGCAGAAGCTTGAAGAGCAGAAGACTCTAGACAAAGCCAGGTGCAGTTAAGCTCTGAAAGCAGAGTATCTTTGCCCAAGCAAAGAAAAAGACATTCAGACTTATTTGTTCTGATATGCAGAGTTGATGTATAACAGCCTTCAAGCCAAGTACTCTGTAAATATAAATACAGTGTCTCTTGCTATCTGAGGGATATTCGTTGGTTCTAGGACCCTCCCCTTCCTGTAGATACCAAAGATCGAGGAAGCTCAAAATAGATAAAATGGTATAGTCAGTGCAAACCTTCAGTATATGCGTATCCAGTGTGCGTGTGTGTGTGTGGTGTGTTACACACACACACAAACATATATATTGATATAGATATATAGATATATATATATGAGAGAGATTTATTTGCTTGATTATTTACTTATTTATTGGTCTTTTCGAGACAGGGTCTCCCTGTAGCCCCAGCTGTCCTGGAACTCACTCTGTAGACCAGGCTGGCCTTGAACTCACAAAGATCTGCCTGCCTCTGCCTCCCAAGTGCTAGGATTGAAGGCATATGCCACCACGCCCGGCTCTTCAGTATATTTTTAAGTCCTTTTTAGATTACTTGTTAGGCTCAATATGATGCATTTGCTATGTAAATATTTGTTATACTGTAGTGTTTAGGGAATAATGCCAAGAAGGAAAATCTGTGCATTTTTTGGTATAGATAGTACACAGTAGCAACAGTGTAACATTTTTTTAATATTTAAAAATATTTTCAAGTTTATTTTTATTTTATGTGTATGAAGGTTTTATCTGCATTTTCTAAGTGCACCCATGTCCCTCCCCCTTCCCCCCATAAGAGGCCAGAAGATGGTGTCCTGTCTCTGCCTCTCAAATGCTAAGATTGATGCCATGTGCCACCATACCTGGCTCATAGGACAGTTTTTTAAAATGTGTTGATAGTTTATGATGCAGCTCAGTAGTCCAGAAGTTGCCCAGCACAGGCAAGACCATAATTCTATCCCCAGAGCTACAAAACTTTAAAAATTGTTGATATAGTATGTGATAAAAGCTCAAAACAGGATTGTTTCAGCTTCTAAACTGAAACTGTTTTGTCTTTTTGTGAGACAACAGATATATGCAAATTATAGTATTTTTAGAGGTCAGCTAGCCCTCATAACCAAAGTATGGAGTTTACATCTCCAGATTCAACTAACTCGGAATAAAAACATTCAAGGGGCTAGGGAGATGGCTCAGCAGGTAAAAGCACTGATGCTCTTGCAGAGGACCCAGGCTTGGTTTCTGGCACCCACATGGAGGCTAATAACAGCCCCTAATCCAGGACATTTTTAAGTGTCTAAGCCAGTTTTTTCTTTTTCCATTTCTGCCCTTTTAGTAGGGTTACATTAAAACTTTTGGTTAAGACTATGATTTAGGGCCGGGCTTCGTGGCACACGCCTTTAATCCTAGCACTTGGGAGGCAGAGGCAGGCGGATCTTTGTAAGTTCAAGGCCAGCTGGGGCTACAGGGAGACCCTGTCTCAAAAAAAACAAAAACAAACAAACAAAAAGAATATGATTTAGGTTTTGTGTCCTTCCTACTGAATCTTATCCAGAGACTCATAATTATCATTATTGGTAAGGGTAAGTTTGATCATTTGGTTAGGATAGGTCTTATATAGGTTTCTCCACTGAGAAGGTGCCTTTTCATGTAAGTGACTAATGGTAATCTGGGATGGGAAACTGTGAGACCGAGTGTCTCCTCACTCACACAGTTCATGTATGGTTTGTATAGTTATTAAGTCCCGCCATGTTTACCAGCAGAGACAGTATTTCCCTATATTCAAAGAATTGCAAGTTGTAACATCTGTCCTCATGGCCGTCTGCTTTTGTGCATGATAAGAATCTGCCACTTCATTGGACTGGGGAGATGGCTGGGTTGGTAGAGTGCGTGCTGCACAAGCATGGGCACTGGAGGCAGAGAAGGCAGATTTCTCACGCTCACTGGCTAGTTGGCCTTGATTATCTGCTGAGCTTCAGGACCCTGTCTCGAAAACAAGGTAGCTAACTCCTGAAGAATGGCATCTGTAGATGACCCCCGGCTTCCATGTGCACGTTCACACATGGGCATCCAGACACACACACACACAGGCGCACACACACACACCGGCGTGTACACATGTGTACATACCTGCACACTAATACATTTAAACAATCCAGTGGCTGTTTCCTAGACTCTTCCTTGCTTATCCCTTTGTAAACCGTCCTCAGGTCTGCAGAGCTCATTGCACTGCTCCTGCTCCTTGTCCTTTCCCAGACGTTCGAGTCTCTGCCCATCTGTGTTTTACTAATGTAAATTAGTAAATTCCATCCTTTGCTTGGCACCCTCTGCCTCTCAGGCCTCTGGGAACACTTTGAGTCCACTGCCACCTGATCTTTCCTTTGCCTGGCTTGCTCTGCCCACCCCACCCCACCCCACCATCCTGTGGTTGATTGTATGCTGTCCAAACCTTAGCTTACTTGTCACTTCAGAGAAGCTCCCCCTAACTTCCATGTCAAAATTAACATTCCAACCAGTTACTGTATCCTAGCACCTGTTTTGTTTTTAAACTTATTTGGAAGTTGTCATTAAGACAGTAAGAGTCTATGCTGATGACACAGTTTGTTCCATAAGACTCCTCCAGAATATAACAATTTAACTTCGTAGATGCCCAACACAACTAAGCCAGCAAGCTGAGCACACTGCGCACTCACGATAGGCCTCCATCAACAGCACCTGCCTCTTTGTTAGAGCACTTCTCACTCTGAAATCCTTTTTTCCACTTATTGATTTATTGTCTCTTTCCCACCTCTAGAACAGCAGCTCTGTGAAAGTTGGGGCTTTTTTCTGAGTTTTCCACACCTAAAGCAACTCCAGGTTTACAAGGAGTATGTGTTTGAATGTTTAAAATGACAGGGTTGGACACATGACTCAGTTACTAAAGTGACTACTATGTAAGCATGAATTTATGAGTTTGGATCCCCAGCACCTATGAGAAGCTGAGGGTACAGGGATCTAGAATCCAATGCTGCAGGAAGGCGGTGTGAGGGTGGGGACAGGCAGATCCTGGAAGCTTGGCTAGCCAGTGTAGACTAATGGATGAGTACAAGGTGGTGTGAGGGTGGGGACAGGCAGATCCTGGAAGCTTGGCTACCAGTGTAGACTAATGGATGAGTACAAGGTGTTTTCAAAAAAATGATTTGAAGAGTGATCAAAGAAGACACTTCACACCAAGCTCTGGCCTCCACATGCACAAACACACATGTGCACGTGTACCTCCACATACATGTGCATTAACAGGTATATTCACTACACATACACAAGTACATACATCACACAAACACACGCAAAGAGCCACCTTGCTGGCTTAGATGAGTGAAGCTGAGAAAATGACATTACTTTGTGTGTTAACCGTTAATTTTCCTGACAACCCTTAGATGCAGTAAAAAGTTTTCTTTTCCATCTGTCTATAGGAACTGAGGCGCAGAAATGTTAAGTAACTTGTCATAACCATGTGACCCAGGGGCTTCATGGTCTGTCTGTTTGTGCATTAGAAATTAAATTCCCCATTATGATTAAGTGAGCTCATTCATAAAAGAAAACACAGATGGTCTCTTTGGGGCTTCTCTTTTTAAGCAATTAAAGAATTGCTGGCCTTTTTACCCAGACTGTCACTAAAAGATAAATGTCACCAGAATTCATGTGAGCAGAGAGGCTGCTTTGTTGAAATGCCAGGGTTGTTTGTCTTTTAGTAATAATGTGCCATGAATATATCATTCATGTTCTTTTTTTTTTTTTAATTTTATTTATTTCTGTATGTGTATGAATGTACTGTCTGCATGCAGGTTTGTGCACCCATGTCGTGCAATGCCGCGGAGGTCAGAAGAGGGTATCGGATTCCCCTGGAACTGGAGTTCTCCTGGAATTGGAGTTTCAGACGGTTTTCGGCCGCCATGTGGGTGCTGGGGATCGAACCCAGGTCCTCTGTAAGAGCGGTCGGCGCTCTTAACCGCTAGGCCATCTCTCCAGCCCCCATTCATGTTCTTTTTAAAGTAGACATTGCCATGTCTTTAACAAACTTAGAATTTGTCGCTAGGTCCCTGGGAGAAGTGTCATGACCAGGATACTGGTTGGAAACAGTGATGCCAAGGGGCATGCCATGAATCTGGTGATACCTTCTGAAGATTTTAAATAGAAAAATATTTTATTTAGATGAGTCTCTTTGTGGGGGGGGTATGTAACTTGTTACATTTAGCAGGTTGTTCAGAGTGTTCATTCATCAGATACTTATTAAGCAGCTACTATGTTGAAAGTACCCTGAGGTCATGGGCACAGTGCTGTGTAAGAGCAGAGGCCACACTCCTGTTTTCACTGATGAGTAGGGAGGTGGGTCTGAAGGTCTCTTCAGGACAGGTGGTCAATTTGAGCTGTGCCCATCTTTGCATGGCAGACCTCAAGGGGAGATGGCTGCTGTCAGACTGCCAGTGCAGAGTCATGTGGTGGCCTTACCAGAAAGGACAGTTATGGGCTGGAGAGATAGCCTAGTGGTTAAGAGCACCAACTACTCTTGCAGAGGACCCAGGTTCAATCCCCAGCACTCACATGGCGGCTAAGAACCATCTGTAACTCCAATTCCAGGAGAACTCCAGTTCCAGGGGAATCCGAGACCCTCTTCTGACCTCCGCGACATTGCACAACATGGGTGCACAGACCTGCATGCAGACAGTACATTCATACACATACAAAAATAAATAAAATTAAAAAAAAAAAAAGACAGTTATAAGATCACTTCTAGTACTTGTTGTGGTAATCACTTTCTTGTTGCTGTGATGGTATCCATGACCAAGGAAACTTGGAGAAGGAAGAGTTTGAGCTTACAGTTCCAGTGATCAGGGTTCATAATGGCCAGAGAAGCTGTTATGGTAGAAGGAGGGGCCAGAGGAGAGAGCTGCGCGGTCACAAGCTCACAAGCTCAAGCCGGCAGCTGGAAATGGGCGGGGCTTCAGAGCTCTGAAAGCCTGTCCCCAGTGACGTGCCTTCTCCAGCAAGGCCACACTTCCCAAAACGGCACCACCACCTGGGGACAAAATGTCCAAATATTTGGGACCTGTGGGGGACATTCTCATTCAAACCACTACACTTTTCTTTTTTCTAGGGAAAAATTAGAAGAAAAAGCCAAATTATATGAAAAGATGACCAAAGGAGACTTTCTAGGTAAATATAACAACATTTTTATATTTCGTTAAAGATCTTTATATTTCATACAGGTCTTCAATATCACATTGTTTGTTTAAATGATTGAAATTTAAAAGGTCAACTCAGAACTTTACTTTCTTTGTTTAAATTTTTTAATTTTTTGGTATTTTGAGGTAGGGTGTCCCTTTAGTCCTAGCAGGCCTGGAGCTCGCTCTGTAGACCAGGTTGGCCTTGAACTCACAGAGATCCACCTGCCTCTGCCTCCCTAGTGCTGGGTTTAAAGGCGTGCACCACCATGCCTGGCTAAAATTTTTTATTTGTGTTTTGCCTACATGTGTGTAAGTCCACCTGTGTTGTGCAATGCCATGGAGGCCAGAAGAACGTGTCGGATCCCCTGGAACTGCAGTTACCGGACAGTTGTAAGCCACTGTTTGGATGCTGGGAATCAAACCCAGGTTTTTTGCAAGAGCAGTCAGTGCTGTTAACCACTGAGCCATTTCTCCAGCCTCCTAGAATGGCTATAGAGAGACAAGAAAATTGGCAGCAATATTCGGATGGTCTAAGTGGGTACCAGAGAATGTGTTTGGTGCTGGCAGAGGACAGGAACATACAGGGGAGCCAAATTCCACCTGCTACAGGGCAGGTGTCATCAGGGGAGGAAGAGGGCACAGCATCAAGCAAACCAAGGAATAGTTTTAAATAGGTACTATTGCTTGTAGACAGCTCTGCTTATGGAAAATCGAGACTGGGCAGAATTGCAGTCACATCTAGGTGTTGGGTTAGGCTGCCCTTGTCCCTGCTTTCCTTCTATTTCCAATTTTATTTCTGTGATGTGCTTTTTTTTTTTTTTTAACTTCATGTTTTGCAGAATTTATGCATATGTGTGGTGTACGTACAGGTGACCCAGGTCCCTGAAGTTCAGAAGATGTCTAATCCCCTAGGGCTGGAGTTGCAGGTGATTGTGAGCCACCTGATGCTGGGAACCAAACTCAGGTTCTCTGGAAGAGCAATACATGCTCTTAACTGCTGACTCCTCAGCTCCTATTTTGTTATATTTTTGTTTTTAATTTTTAAAAAAATTTTAGTGTGTGTGCATGCGTGCACATGTGTGTGTACACATGCGTGCATGCATGTGTGGGCATGCTGTGCCTGCTTCACATGTTGGTCCTCACCTTCTACTTTGGGACGAGATCTGTCTGTTGTTTGCTGTTGCACACACCTGGCTAGTGGCCAGCAAGCTTCTGGGATTCTGTTCTGCTTCCCATCTCCTTCTCCGCGCACAGGGATTACAGATGTGCACTACTGTGCTAGGCTTCATGTGGGTTGTGCAGAGTTGAACTCAGGTCTTCATGTTTGTGTGGCAAATGCTCACTGACCTATTGTTTGTTTTTTATTTTTAGTTCTCTTATATTTGTCTAGTTTTTCTTTTGAATTTTCTTTTTCCTATTCCTTTCCCTTCTTCACAGTATTCTCTGCTTCTTTCATTTCTCTGGCCTTACTTCCATAATTCTCCCTTTACTTGTCTCTTTCCATTATCTCATTATTTCCAAATACTCTAAATAATTTTCAACTTTTTTAGTTTTTTCCCCTTTTTTTTGGTATTTTTGAGGCAGGGTCTCCCTTTTAGTACCAGCTGTTCTGGAACTCGCTCTGTAGACCAGGCTGGCCTTGAACTCACAGAAACCCACCAACCTCTACCTCCCGAGTGCTGGGATTAAAGGCGCAAGCCACCATGCCCTGCTAATAATTTTCAACTTTTTGTGTTTATAGTTGGTTTAAAATATAAATAATAGGGGCTGGAGAGATGGCCTAGCGGTTAAGAGCGCTGACCGCTCTTACAGAGGACCCGGGTTCGATCCCCAGCACCCACATGGCGGCCCAGAGCTGTCTGAAACTCCAATTCCAGGAGAACTCCAGTTCCAGGGGAATCCGACGCCCTCTTCTGACCTCCGCGGCATTG
This sequence comes from Rhizomys pruinosus, assembly GCA_009823505.1. NCBI lineage: Eukaryota > Metazoa > Chordata > Mammalia > Rodentia > Spalacidae > Rhizomys > Rhizomys pruinosus. The sequence goes on from VZQC01015004.1 coordinate 5,256,055, forward strand.
CACGGCACGGGTGCACAAACTTGCATGCAGGCAGTACATTCCTACACATACAGAAATAAATAAAATTAAAAAAAATTAAAAAAAAAACATAAATAATAATAAAATTCTCTTTCCTCATACCCCACAAATAAAAACCCAAATCCACAGTCACACAGCAGTAAGAGATTTTTCTGGGGCATTGCATGTGCTATGGCAGGAGGCAGAGAAGCAGATGTATAGATAGGAGAGAAGGGCTCTGATGTGGGGAGCTGGAGAGAATAATTCTTGGGGTGCAGGGAGTGTCAAAAGAACAGATCAGCGAGCACCAGGGCCAGAGCTCAGTAGTCCCATCTCGCCTGGCCTTGCCTAACTAGAGCTGAACCAGGGGTAGCAAGCAAGACATTGGGTCACTGTGTGCTTCTTCCCAGACAGCACGGCTCTTCCGCTGCATGACAGGGAGCCTGGCATAGAAAGGTCAGCCATCTAGAAAGTTGGGAACTGTGGGAGGCTGTGCTGCCCTCCAGAAGAGGAATGGGTAGTGTTAACCAGGATGCCTCACTAGCATATGCGTGTGCACCTGACTTGGAGAACACATCTCTTCCCCATTCCAGATAATGTGTGGCTTTAAAAGCTTTTTTTTCCTCCCTTTTGATTCAAACTTGTCTTACTGTCTTGGATAGCCTCAGTTGTTAACCTGGAAAGAGGGAACTTCAGTTGAGCCTGTCACTTCTGTTGGATTGGGCTGTGGCCCTGTCTGTGAGTCTGTGAGGCATTTTCTTTTTTTTTTTTTTTTTTTTTTTAGTCTATTTGAGACAGGGTCTCCCTGTAGCCCCAGCTGTCCTGAAACGCCTGCCTCTGCCTCTGCCTCCCACTGCACCTGGCTTAGAGGCATTTTCTTAATTGCTGATTGATATGAGAGGGCTCAATCCATTGGACGTGGTGCCACCCCAGTGGTCTTTTGTTGTATAAGAAATCAGGCTGACGAGGGCAAGCCAGTAAGTAGCTACCTCCGTGGTCTGTGCTTCAGTTCCTTTGTTCCTTCCTTAGCTTCCCTTGACAACGGACTGTGAGGTGTAAGCCAAGTAAACTCTTTCCTTCACAAGTTGGTTTTAGTTAGAATGTTTTATCATAGCAGCAGAGAAGCAAACTAGAACAATTGTTAATATGGCAACCCAGGAGCTGGAGAGAAGGCTTATTGGTTAAGAGCGTAGCTGTTCTTATAGAGGACTAGGGTTTGGTTCCAGCACCTGTGTCAGGAGACCTACCACCTCCTGTACAGCTCCAGCTCCAGGGGATCCAGTGCCCTCTTCGGGCCTTCACAGGCACCTGCACTACATGTACCACCCACCACCCACCCCCCACACCACACCCCCGCCAAATGAAATTTAAAACAAACCCAAACAGAAACCCATTCCAAAAAGAGTGTGCTTGTGGAGACTGGGTTTTGTCAAAGCTAGCAGGCCCATCTCCTGGTATGTGTATTGTATCTGTGTGTCTTGGTGGTTCAGTGTGGGAAAACCTCTCATCTCTGTAACAGGGATAACATCACTTGGTGATAAAGAGCCCAGTTTCTTTCAGTGTAGCTTAGTTTCTGTTCTTAGAGGAAAAAGTCTCAATCCAGCATTGTGGAAAGTTACATAACATCAGTTGTGAATATAAGAGCTATTCTGGGTTAAAGCCACAGATCACTGTGTAATGGTCAGTGTGTTTTAGCTCCTCACATGACCATAAGCCCTGAGGGCTGGCAATACCATGAATGTGTCTCTGCTCTGCAGAGCCTGACTCCAGTCCTGGCCCAAAAGCTGTGTCCATGGTGAAAAGAACTACTTTTACCTGTGTTAGGATGTTTCAAGTACTTCCCACACCATAGAGTGTAACTTGCATGTTTAAAAAGCCATGCTACAGGGCTGGAGAGATGGGCTAGTGGTTAAGAGCACTGACCGCTCTTACAGAGGACCCGGGATCCATCCCCAGCACCCACATGGCGGCCGAGAACAGTCTGAAACTCCAATTCCAGGAGAAATCAAGTTCCAGGGGAATCCGACACCTTCTTCTGACCTCTGCGGCATTGCACGACACGGGTGCACAGACCTGCATGCAGACAGTACATTTATACACATACAGAAATAAATAAAATTAAAAAAAAAAAAAAAAAAGCCATGCTACAGGGCTGGAGAGATGGCTCAGCAGTTAAGAGCACCCACTACTCTTACAGAGGACCCGGGTTCAATCCCCAGCACCCACATGGCAGCTAAGAACCATCTTTAACTCCAGTTCTAGAGGAATCCGATGCCCTCTTCTGACCTCCAAGCCATTGCACAACACAGGAGTACCAACCTACATGTAGACAGTATACTCATACACATAAAAAAAAAAAAAGCCATGCTACAGTGAAGTGAGAAAGGCCCACTGTTGTGACTGCTGCAAGTGTTATTTTGTTTCTCTTGGATGCCATTAGCTTGTTTGCTTGCTTGCTTGCAAATAAATGCTAAGGGACAAGATCAGCCCCAGCTTCAAGGCCTAATAACCACATCAATGACTGGCACAGCAAACAACATTGGTGCAATAATGGCACTTTTATCTTGGGGGTAATCAATGGCTACCTAATTGGACTTCAAGCCCACTCAGTAGGAGAAAATTCAATATGTGGTACTGTAAACCTTGCACATAGCTGGAGAGGTCATAGATCTTAGAGAAAACCCCAGGCTGTCACATCCCTAGACAAATACAATTTCTTACTATGTGCAAAATATAGATCCTTAAATTTACAGACAAGTATCCCAGTCACCACTCATAAAAGAAGCTGCGGGGGCTGGAGAGATAGCCTAGTGGTTAAGAGCACCGACTGCTCTTGCAGAGGACCCGGGTTCAATCTCCAGCACCCACATGGCGGCTGAGAACCGTCTGTAACTCCAATTCCAGGAGAACTCCAGTTCCAGGGGAATACGAGACCCTCTTCTGACTTCCGCGGCATTGCACGACATGGGTGCACAAACCTACAAGCAGACAGTACATTCATACACATAATAAATAAATAAATAAAATTAAAAAAAAAAAAAGCTGCTAGCCAGGCATGGTGGCGCACGCCTTTAATCCTACCACTTGGGAGGCAGAGGCAGGCAGATCTTTCTGAGTTCAAGGCCAGCTTGGGCTACAGAGGGAGTTCCAGGACAGCTAGGGCTACAGGGAGACCCTGTCTCAAAAGAAAAAAAAAAAAAAAAACTGCTTCTGCACCAGATGGAGACCGTTAACAGAGTACCACAACTGGTCACACACAGACATTGTCTGTGAATTGCCCAAGCCTAAGTGGCACATTTATTATGCAACCTCTACACATAAGGCTCACAGAACATAGAATAAGGGATAAAGAGAACACTACACTAATGCATCTTTCAATTTTCATCAATGAAGCTCCCTCATCCAACAGAGGGTCAGGAACACAAAAGATCACAAATGGCCAAAACGTAGAGAATAAGAGTCTACAGAGTATGGGTCCTCGGACGCGACTCCTGTATTAAAATCCATCCACCTAGGGCTCAGAGACCATTGCTGAAGAAGGAGTAGAAAGATTGTAAGAGCCAGAGAGGAGGTACATGGCCATATTGAAATACAGTCTCACAGGCTCCTGGGGCCTTGCTCATATGAACTTAAAGCAATAATTTCAGCATGTACAAGACCCATGCAAACTTAAGCAGACAGAAACCCAGCACACAACTGTGGATATGGGCAGCAGGCCCCAATCTTAGTCAAAGAATTATTGGCAGCTGATTACTACTGGATGAGGAAGAACTGATCTTAAAGGGAGGGGCTCTAGATAGGCTGGCTGGACCTCAGTGGATGAACTTGCACTGAGGGATGTCTGGGGACACTAATTTGACTCAGTAGCCTTAACACAAATGACAATGCATGAAATCTAGTGGGGGGCTGCTATGGGCAGGTGTCAGTGGAGAAGGTTATAAAGTTGACTAAGATGTTCTATATAAAATACACAAAAATTCAATAAAACTTTTAAAAACTCAATCAAAAATATTAAATGTCTGTCTTATCTAAGAATGGCATTCATATTGCTCACTCATTGTGTTGATGACACAGCAGAGAAGTCAAGGCTTTGTAGAGCTTTATAGCTTGTGTTTTAGATGGTCTACAAAGCTTCCTGTTGAGTGGCTTTGTATTTGTAAATTGTCCAAGTCATGTCATAGCTACTGAGCTACCAGGTAAGTCACCAAGCAATGGATGTGGCCACTTCTCAGTGCTAGAGCTGGTTTTCTCCTTTGATGTTAGGACTCTAAATTGATTTTTATGCCCTAGATGAGGAAGTAGAAGACATGTACCTTGTGGATTTCACACAGAAGATCATAGACAATCGCAAAGAAATGGAGGTGCTTGGTGCTAGAAGAGAGTCCCGAAACACAGAAGAAAGAGATGATGATGAAGAGCTTTCTGAAAAGGATATACCCCCTCCTCAAGACCCCAGCGAGGAATGGTAGGTGGTGTTGAGGCTTAGAGCAGAGTGATGTCCTTAGAACTAGCATTGACTTTTTTTTATTTCATTTTTTTTTAACAGTAAGTAAAAGTTACAAGTATAAGCATCCTTCATGTAAAACCAATTTGCAAGCAGCTTTGTCCAAACCCATACCGCCCAAGGCTCCCACCATCCAGCTGGAAGGGCTTGTATGTACAATCATGTTGATCAAATAAGTGTCCAGTCTATGTTGCTGTAGTTTCGCCATTCACCCCAATTGCAGCCATTACATTCTACCACGCCCCCTCTTCCGCAGATTGTTCCCTAGGCTTAGAAAAGGGGCACAGGTGGATGAGAAGCAAAATAGTCTACTTTCTTTGGAAATGTCATTTTGGACTCTGATCAGTTCTGGCTGTTTCCTTTCATGGGTTGACAGTTTGTCCCGGAATGACCTTTCAATCCTACTGAAGCACAAACAATTAGATATATAGGTATTTAGCGGGGCGTGGTGGCACACGCCTTTAATCCTAGCACTCGGGAGGCAGAGGCAGGTGGATCTTTGTGAGTTCAAGACCAGCATGGTCTACAGAGTGAGTTCCAGGACATCTGGGGCTACAGGGAGACCCTGTCTCGAAAAGACTAAAAAAAAAAAAAAGATATATAGGTATTTAAACAGTACTAATCATTATGGTAGGTTACTTTGGTATAGACACAGATGTTTGGATGGTATGCTAATCCATGAATTATATTTTTTTTCTGTAAAAGATGACAAGGTCTTACTGTGGCTTATAACTTCTCCTAACCACTAGAGGATGTAAGCTTGTGGCATCAGCCGTGAATTACTCCTCCAAGGAGAGCGCTAATAGCCAATTAGATTTGGGATATACAGACATATGGCTGCCACTGCTGCACAGTATTTCCAGGCAGTTGAGGTATAGCTGATGCTGACAGAGGAGTCTTGCTTGACTCAAGGAGACCAATTTTTGCTTTGTTGTTTAGTGGCCTTTGGTAACACTCTCTGGCATTCCAGAGACCAACTGTACACTTGCAAGTGCGGTCTCAATACATCTTTCCCATGCTTACATCAGGTCTTCAACAGCAGGACCTTACCGCCTCTCTTCTTGTAGGTATCCCAGTTTACAGGCAAGAAGCCTTTACCTTTTCGGTGGGGGGGGGCTTGGATCCCCTGGCCAATATCTCCTTGGCAGAATAATCCATTGCTGATATCAGAGCTCTCCTGTATTAATATATTTTGCTTAAATGCACAGCTTAAAAAGACTTTAGTATTATATTTGGCTCTGAATAGAGAATAATCCTTTTCACATTCCCTATGCCTATTAGTCAATTAAAGAAAGCAGTTATACCGGTTTTATAAGAGATTACCTCTATAACAGTCAGCTCTAATTTACAGTTAAGAGAATGACTTCATTACCATCATGTATTTCTTTGTTCTATGAAAAGGAGGTAAGAAAGTCTCTCATATTAAAACTTTGCGGCACCTAGAAGGTAAGGTTCATTAGGACTCATTATAAACAGTTGTTACAAATAGGATCCACAGAGATGTTTGATGTCTGTAGCAGTCTGAGGCTTTTCTTCCTTTTAATGCTTAGATCGGCCAACTTCTCTGCTGGTATTTCTTGGTACATCCTGCACTATGCAAAGCTGTATCTTTTCTTTCTCAGCCATTAAGTTGGTGACGTTTTGACCCATGGGAACATACAAATCTTTTCCCATAGTTTTAAGATTTAAATTGAAAATTTGACAAAAAGGTTTAATATATAACTGTATCCCCCCTTTTTTAATTTTAGGTTTTTATTTTTTGACCCATGAGTCTCAAAAAGGCAGTTGTAGTACACATACCTATAGGCAGGAATCAAGGCGTAAATTTCATTAAATTTACCCAAGCTGTTTTGGGAGCATTGACTTTTTGAGAGTGATTTTGTTGGATGGTTATCACACCATTTTTACTTTATTCTGCTTGGGTCTTCAGAGGTCCCCTCTGAGTTGGAGCGGATTTAGCCTAGTGGTTATGTAGAAATGGGAAATAGGCACTCCAATGAAGAGGGAATGTCAGTAACTGCAAATTAGGACCAAATACTTGCTGTGTGCCCAGGGTGGCGCCAGGCCCAGGCATGCTTGGTCCCAAGTTTAGGCAGAAGCCCATGCCTTAACTACTGTGCCTATAGTTCACCGTGTCCTGGTATAGATGTCAGGGAGCATCTCCTGGGAAGTGGTTCCTTTTGAGTCCAGCAGAACAAAGCTGGTAAAGTGGGCACAGTAAGCGTACTTGGGCTGCATTTTTTGGTGGTGAAGTGTGGGCTCCAGCACTGCATTCTTACTGTATAGCTTCAATCAAGTCTCTAGCCTCTCGTATAACATAGAGATTGGAGTGCTTCATTCCCATGACCATTTGCCCATCCAACTCCTTCCTAGAAGTGTTACCCAAAAACCCACTCTTGAGAGCATAAGCAAATATTTTGTAAAGCTGCATTACTGAAATCTTCTTGAGTTTAACCTATATGTACATGAAGTAAAAGTTCCATTACAATGACTTTGATGTCATTCAGGTTGTTGTTTAGCAGAGCTTGCTGTTGCTTAGGGATGCACCAATGTCCTGACCTGTGACTGACCATGCCTTCTTGCCCTTTCTCGAGTTCTGTGTCCTTGTGGGAGAATTTCTTAGAGGCTGCTCAGGACTGTTTGTGACATTTTCTGGGCTTTTGCTAGACTCTTTGGGCAGACATATGAGGGAAGAAAGCAGTCTCTTATGTGGATGGCTATAATATGTAAGGTGCCCATGTGCCCAATGTGGACCATGTCTTCTTATCTTCCAACTAACTTAAATCTAGAGTTAGAGACCATTGTGGGGTAGGAATATGGCTGCATGCCACATGGGATCAAAGAGAGGAGCATACCATCTTGTCTGTGGCTTTCTTTATCATTTCTAGTCTGAGTGCTTGCTCTAGCATCTGAACTTTGCACTCAGTTTGCTTTTTGGTTTGGGGGTCTTTTACGTGTAGTTGACCCCCTCTAGGCCTTATTGTCATCAAAAGATCTGAAGGAAACTTTTGGTTGTCTTTGTAGTCAGCCTAAATTGTGCTTCCCAGCATGCTCCTCTTCCCCTTCCCCAGAGGCCTGTGTTGATGGAGGGACTTAGTCCTCCTTGGATCCAGTAGTTTCTCCAGGTTTGTATTGGCTGGAACTGCTCAGTAAGCATTTGCTGATGAATTACAGTTGTTGCTGACTACTGTCTTCCCTTCACTGGCTGATGAGGTCCGTATGTTTTTGGAGACTTGCTCCAGAACAGAATAGCTGTGATTACTATTCAAGACAGAAATCTCATCTCCTTTGAAAGGTCTTAATGTCTTAAATTTTTTTTCTTTTTCTTTTTTTTTTTTTTTTTTTTTTTGCTTATTAATGCCTATATGATTACAAGCAATTTTCCAGCAATTAGAAGAGTTTGGAGGGCAATTGAAGGTGTCGCATACCACCATATGGCACAGTAAGACGCACTGCAAGCAGTTCCGACACTTTTTGTTTTTAAATTAAGCTCCAGAATTGTGACTGCTTGTAAAATCCTTTTGGTAGCTAAATTCCAGGTGGTGGGAAATCTTTCTGCAAAAATACTGTAAATAATTACACATACCATCTGGCTAGATGGTTTTCTCCCTCATTCATTAAAAAAAAAAGAAAAAGGAAAATGAAGACACTTGTTTTGTTCAGTTGGAGGTTTTATTTCTTGTAGCAATCAGCTGGAGGACTGTAGTAGTGGATTCTCAGGATTCCATTTTTAAATCATGTGTTAACAAGGGAAATGGGCAAGCCTTGAGAGGGACAAGATTGTAGACAACAGCAAAGGCACATACAGGCCGAGTCTAACCTTGAGTGAGTCTGCTAGCTCACTGCCTAGCCCTTGCTGGGCCCTAACTGCGTCCTACACCTGCTACAGGCTGCGAGACCCTTGCCTAGAGCTGCAGAACTGAAAAATCTATTGTTTCATGAGAAATGTTCTCATCTGCCCATGATTCCAGTTGGTAGGACGTCTCAGTGTTCTGTGTGACCCTACTGTATGTCTGGCTTGTCCTGTCCCTCCTGTCTGCTGTGGGCAAAGATGAGGAAAATGGTATGGTGTTTGTCTTCCTCTTCAGTAAAACGGGTAGGAAAATACTGTGACTTACATTTAGAAACTCCTAGCTCACCAGGAAGAATTGTGTCAGTTAGAAGTTTGGCCAGGAATAGAAAGTGAGACCTGAGCGCACTTTGAGGAGGAGAGCAGTGAGAATCTGGAGTACAGAGTCCAGCGGCCAAAATGCTGAGAAACAGTTGTTGCCACAAGATGCAAGTAATTCTTTCATGTCCATCAATTTATGGATTGGTAATTCATCTTTGAAATCAGAAACATTATCAATTACCTTCTAGTTTCCCAACCTGAGACTTTAAATAGAGGGTATTATAAGCTTTTTTGGTGTTGACGTCTAACTTTTAAGACCATTTTCTCGTTAGTAATAATAGTCCATCAGCTTCAGGGTTCTTGGTAATAAGGCCTATGATGAGATTGCTTCTTTATTGTGTAGGGATCTGCATGTGTGTACAAACTTTCTAACTTCTTTCTTTCTTTTTTTTTTTTTTACTTTTTTTTTCACATAAATTTATTTATTTATTTATTTTTAACAAATCTAGACCCGTGTTCCCGCTCATTCCCCCACCCCGCCAGAGCTCATGCATTCTGCCAAACATGCTTTCCATCTCTTAGTCTTTCTCAATATTTTCCATGGGGACGTTGACTGTTTTGAGCAGAAGTTCACTGTTTCAGTCAGTTCTTTGATGCAGTATTTTCTGTTGTTGTTGTTGTTTCCAAAATGCATTATGTCCAACTGCTTTGTACAGAAGCTCAGGGGGCCCTACACAAGAAATACTTACAACTGGGTAATTGGCACTAGCATCCACAGATGAGGGATACCATTCGTCGTTTGTTTTTCTGGGACTGTGTTACTTCACTCAGCATGATGTCCTCTAGCTCCAGCCATTTTCCTGCAAAGCTCGTGATGTCGTCTTTCTTTACTGCTGCATAGAACTCCATTGTGTAGATGTACCACATTTTCTCTATCCATTCGTCAGTTGAGGGGCATTTAGGTTGGTTCCAGCTCTTTGCTATTGTGAAGAGAGCTGAAATAAACATGGCCGTGCATGTATCTCTGTGGTGGCGTAAGTCTTGAGGGTACATGCCCAGGAGTGGTATGGCTGGGTCGGGTGGCAAGTTCATTCCAAGTCTTCCAAGGGTTCTCCACACTGCTTTCCATAGTGGCTGTACGAGTTTACATTCCCACCAGCAGTGGATGAGTGTTCCCCTTTCCCCACAACCTCTCCAGCACTTGGTATCATTTGTTTTCTTGATCCTAGCCAGTCTTACTGGAGTAAGATGATATCTTAAAGTGGTTTTGATTTGCATTTCCTTAATGATTAGTGATGTTGAGCAGTTCTTGAGGTGTTTCTCAGACATCTCTAATTCCTCGCTTGTGAAGTCTCTGTTCAGTTCTTTGCTCCATCTATTGAGCGGGTCGTTTGTTTTCTTTTTTCTTTGTTTTTTGAGTAGTTTATATATTCTGGAAATCAATGCTTTGTCAGATGTATCTGCAGTGAAGGTTTCCTCCCACTCTGTGGGATTTCTCTTCACTTCCTTGATTGTTTCTTTTGATGTACAGAAGCTTTTGAGTTTGATGAGGTCCCATTTGTCAATTGTCGACCTTAATTCTTGTGCAGCTGCTGTCTGATTTAGGAAGTCTTTTCCTACGCCTATGTCTTGTAGTCTGCTGCCAACTTTTTCTTCTATCACCTTCAGAGTTTGGGGTTTCACGTTGAGGTCTTTAATCCATCTGGAGTTGACTTTTGTACAGGGTGAGAGGTAGGGGTTTAATTTCATTCTTCTACAAGTGGTGATCCAGTTTTGCCAACACCACTTGCTGAAGATGCTGTCTTTTCTCCATTGTGGTTTCTTGGCCCCCTTGTCAAATATGAGATGGCTGAAATTGTATGTGCTCAGATTTGGATCTTCGGTTTTGTTCCATTGGTCAACAGGTCTGTTTTTGTGCCAGTACCAGGCTGTTTTTATGACTATAGCCCTGTAGTATAGTTTAAAATCTGGTATAGAGATCCCTCCTGTGTAGCTCTTTTCACTCAGGATTGATTTGGCTATTCGGGGTCTTTTGTTTCTCCAAATGAATTTAAGAACTTTTGTTTCCAAGCCTGTGAAGAAACTCTTGGGGATTTTGATTGGGATTGCATTAAATCTATACAAGAGTTTTGGTAAAATGGACATTTTTACAATGTTAATTTTCCCAATCCATGAGCATGGGAGGTTTTTCCATCTTCTGAGGTCTTCTTCAATTTCTTTCTTTAAGGGTTTAAAATTTTTGTTGTAGAGGTCTTTGGTGTCTTTGGTTAGGTTTGTTCCTAGGTATCTTATTGTTTTTGAGGCTATTGTGAGTGGGAAGGTCTCTTTGAATTCTTTCTCCAGTTGCTTGTTCTTGGTGTAAAGAAAGGCCATTGATTTTCTAAGGTTAATTTTGTATCCTGCCACTTTGCTGAAGCTGTTAATCGTTTCTAGGAGTTTTCTGGTGGAGTTTTTTGCATCCCTTAAGTAAACAATCATATCATCAGCAAATAGGGATAGTTTGACTTCCTCTTTTCCAATTAGTACTCCTTTAATATCCTTTTCTTGCCTTATTGCTCTAGCAAGTGTTTCAAGCACTATATTGAAGAGGAGTGGTGATAGGGGGCAGCCTTGCCGAGTTCCTACCTTTAAAGGGAATGTTTCTGTCATTTCCCCATTTAGGATGATATTGGCTGTGGGTTTCCTGTATATGGCTTTGATTACATTGAGGAATGATCCCTCCAATCCAATTCCTTCTAGGACTTTAAGCATGAAGGGATGCTGGATTTTGTCAAAGGCTTTTTCAGCATCAATTGCGATGATGGTGTGGTTTTTGTCTTTGATTCCGTTTATGTGTTTGATGATGTTTATTGATTTTCGTATGTTGAACCATCCCTGCATCTCTGGTATGAATCCAACTTGGTCATGATGGATGATCTTCTTGATGTGGGTCTGTATGCGATTTGCCAGTATTCTGTTTAGAATTTTGGCATCTGTGTTCATGAGGGAGATGGGTCTATAATTCTCCTTTTTGGTTGTATCTTTGCCTGGTTTTGGTAATAGAGTGATGTTGGCTTCATAGAAGGAATTTGGGAGAGTTCCCTCTGATTGTATACTTCTAAACAGTTTCAGAAATAATGGTTGTAGGTCTTTTTGAAATGTTTTATAGAATTCTGCTGTGAAACCGTCTGGGCCTGGGCTTTTTTTAGTTGGGAGGCTTCTTACTACATCCTCTATTTCTTCATATGTTATGGGTCTGTTTAAGCTGCTGGTCTCCTCTTGGCCAAGCTTTGGTGATTCCCAAGATTTCAGATATTCATCCATTTCTTCTAGATTTTCAAACTTGGTAGAATATAGGTTCTTGTAATATTCCCATATAATTTTCTTGATCTTTTCCTTGTCCGTTGTGATATTTCCCTTTTCATCACAGATTGTATTGATTTGGAGTTGTTCCTTCTTTCTTTTTGTTAACTGGGCTAGAGGTCTGTCTATCTTGTTTATTCTTTCAAAGAACCAACTTTTGGCTTCATTGATTTTTTGTATTGTTTTCTTTGTTTCTATTTCATTGATTTCTGCTCTGATTTTTGTTATTTCTTCCTGTCTGTTGCGTTTAGGGTTCATCTGTTGTTGCCTCTCAAGTGCTTTTAGCTGTAGTGTTAGATCATTCACTTGTGCTCTTTCTGTTTTTCTAATGTAGGCACCCAGGGCTATAAATTTCCCTCTTAGGACTGCTTTTAAGGTATCCCATAAGTTTTGTTGTGTTGTATTGTCATTGTCATTCAGTTCCAGGAATGTTTTTATTTCTTTCTTTATCTCTTCCTTGACCCATTCATTATTCAAGAGTGTGTTGTTTAGTCTCCATGTGTTCTTGTAGGCAGGAGGGCTTGTCCTGGTGTTGATGTTGAGCTTCATTGCACTGTGGTCTGACAGGATGCATGAAATTATTTCAATCTTTTTGTATTTGTAGAGGTTTCTTCTGTGTCCCAGGATGTGGTCGATTTTGGAGAATGTTCCGTGGGGTGCTGAGTAGAAAGTGTATTCTCTGGTATTAGGATGGAATGTTCGGTAGAGGTCTATGAGGTCCATTTGGTGTATCATATCGTTCAGTTCAGATGTCTCTCTGTTTATTTTTTGTCCTGTTGACCTATCCAAAGGACTCAGTGGGGTATTGAAATCTCCCACTATGAGTGTGCTGGGGTTAGTCTGTGACTTGTGGTCCTGGAGAATTGTCTTTATAAAGTTTGGTGCACCAGAATTTGGGGCATATATATTCATAATTGTGAAATCTTCTTGGTGGATTGTTCCTTTGATGAAAATGTAATGGCCTTCTTTGTCTCTTCTGATTTCTTTTACTTTGAAGTCTATTTTATCCGATATTAAAATAGCAACACCTGCTTTCTTTTTGGTACCATTTGCTTGGAATATTTTTTTCCATCCCTTCACTTTAAGGTGGTGCCTGTCCTTGAAGGTAAGATGTGTTTCTTGTAGACAGCATATCGATGGATTCTGTTTCCTAATCCAGTCTCCCAGTCTATGTCTTTTGATTGGGGAATTTAGTCCATTAATATTTAAGGTTATGACTGATAGGTTTGTGTTGCTTCCTTTTGCCTTATTATCCATCTGCGGTTTTGATTTAGGTTTCTACTTCTGCAGTTATGCTTTTATTGATTTCTCCTTCTAGGTGCCTGGGGTTGGTTGCTCCTTTCTTCTGTTCTTTGAATTGCTTCAAGTATTCTCTGAAGGGTTGGTTTTCCGGACATGTATTCTTTCAACTTGTTTATGTCATGGAAGGTTTTTCTCTCTCCTTCAACTATAATTGACATTTTTGCTGGGTATAGTAACCTGGGTTGGCATCTATTGTCCTTTAACACTGGGAATGCTTTGCTCCAGGTTCTTCTTGCTTTCATAGTTTGCGTTGAGAAGTCAGTTGTAATTCTGATAGGTTTCCCCTTATAGGTCACTTGTTGTTTTTCTCTTGTGGCTTTAAGGATTTTGTCTTTGTTTTGGGTGTCTAGCATTTTAACTATGATGTGGCGTGGAGAATTTCTTTTCTGATCTTGTCTGTTTGGAGTTCTATGTGCTTCTTGTATTGGTATTGGTTTGTCCTTTTTTAGTTTGGGGAAGTTTTCATCTATTATTCTGTTGAAGATCTGATCAATACCATTCTCTTGGGATTCTTCTCCTTCCTCTATTCCTATGATGCGGAGGTTTGATCTTTTCATAGTGTCCCACAGTTCCTGGTTGTTCCACTTTTGTGTATTTTTAAATTTTTCATAATCTTTCCTTGAGGTTTTTAGTTGTTCTGTGTTATCTTCCAGGTCTGATATTCTTTGTTCTGCTTCCTCCATTCTGCTTCTGAGGCTTTTTTCATTCCTTTCCTCTTGAATGGATGAGTGTTTGATTTCCTTTTTCATTTCCTCTTCTGATTTCTTTAGTGTTTCTATTTCTTTTTGGAGCTTCTTGATCTCTTTTTGTAGCTCTTTTGTTCGCTGGTTGGTTTCTTTTTCTTTTTCAGCATGGGATCTTTTCAGTGTTTCTACTTCCTTCCGGAACTTGTCATTCTCTCTCTCTAGGTCCTTCTTGAGTTCCTCATTCTCTTTTCTTAGTTCTTTAATTTGTTCTTTATGTTCTTGTAGTTCTTTAAGTATGTTCCCAATTGTGTTTCTGATATCTGTGTCCTGGGGCATCCCCGGAGGGATCCCACTCCAGGAGTCTTCCATAGGGTTGGTAAAGCTTGGCGTGGGATTATCCTGCCCCTTTCCAGTGTAGTCTCTTCTTCGTGATCCTGGCATATGGGCTTCTCCTTGCCTGTATTCCAGTGTGAGTCCTAAATGCCTCTTCACTGTGTTGAAGGCTTGCTTTGCTTGCCTCCTTCAGATGCTTCTTTGTAATCTCAGTTGGCGGGGTGAGGGGGGCTCCCCCGGCACCTGCCGCTGGGCTCAGGAGATCTCACTTCTTTCTTTCAGGGTGGACTATGTGGACTCTTTAGGCCGATCCCGGCGCTGCATGAGAAAGGATCTGCCAGATCTGTTAGAGATGGATAAAAACCTTCAGGGGAGACTGTAAGTATTTGACATGGCCTAGGTCTGAAATCCAGCTACAGGAATTGTCTTGTGGAAGAGGCTGTTTAATGATTATTTGTTGCTCTAGTAAGATCTTTTTTTAAATTTTTTATTTCTGTATGTGTATCAATGTACCGTCTGCATGCAGGTCTGTGCACCCATGTCGTGCAGTGCCGTGGAGGTCAGAAGAGGGTGTTGGATTCCCCTGGAACTGGAGTTCTTCTGGAATTGGGAGTTTCAGATGGTTCTTGGCCACCATGTGGGTGCTGGGGATCGAACCCAGGTCCTCTGCAAGAGCAGTCGGCGCTCGTAACTGCTAGGCCATCTCTCCAGCCCAAGATCTTTTTTAATATATAAGAATCTTTATTACTTTTTTTTTTTTCCTAAAACCCATTCCTGTTTTCTTTCTGCTTTTGGAAAGAGTCTCACTTAATTGCCTCGGCTCAAGCAGTCCCCCCGACTCAGCTTCCCAGGCCCCCTGTTCTGATCATCCATATTGTACAGGCACTGAAGGGATGAAGGATGTCTACTACGAAGTTACAAATGTAGAATGAGCCCGGGCCTAGCTAACAAGCTAGGACAAAGAGGTTTGAAAATGCACACTTCATTTTATTCACTTTTTCTTTGCATTTTGAAGTAAAGACTTTATAAGTACATTTAAAAATAATATATTATTTGTATTTTATGTGTGTGAGTGTATTGCCTGCATGTACGTAAGAGCACCCAAGTCATTCAGTGCACATGGAAGTCAGAAGTGGGCAACAGATCCCCTATAACCGGAGTTATAGATGGGTATTGGCCACCATGTAGGTGCTGGAATTTGAACCCAGGTCCTCTACAAGAGCAGCCAGTGCTTTTAACCACTGAGCCATCTCTCCAGCCCCCTATAAATACATTTTTAATGGGATTGAAGGGAGAGCTTGCTAAAGCATCTTTGTGAATAAAATTCCCTGTAGACAACCTTTGTGTGAAAGGTGGAGAAGCTTCACCTTGTCTGAGTCTAGGTTTAGGTGTCCTGTGGATAGGCCTGGAGTTGGCAGCCAGAGGAGATGGTAGAAACCTTGACCATCTGCCAGGACAAGAGCACTGCTGTGTTAAGTAGTTTCCATATCAGTGTACTAAAGGCTATCTGGAGAAGGCTCCTGGTTCCTCCTCTCTGTCTGGTCCACCTACCATATGTCAACCCAGGAGCTGGCTAGAAAAGAAAGTGACTTGTCTTCAGCACTAAGGCAAGATCCCATCATGTTCACTTAGTAAGGCTGGTGCTTGATTTTAAAATGGTTAAAAACAGGGCCAGCAAGATGGCCCAACAAAGTTCAGTACTTGCTACCAAGTCTAATGCCCTGAGTTCAGTCTCTGGAACCCAGATAATATACAGAGAGCCATCTTCTGAAAGTTGTCCTCTGATTTCCACATGTTTGCTATGGCATACATAATGCACACACATAAATACCTATTTTAGAACAGATCAAAACAATCGTATTGACTTTTCAGTGGTCTTACTAATCACAAATCTCTGTAGGGCACTGTGGCCTTTCTTACCTGAGGGCCAACTGACCACACCTTGGATTGCTATCTCTTCATGCTTACGTCAAGATTGCTATTTTGTTTTTCTTTCTATTCCTCTGTTAGCTTCATTAGTCCTGCTAATGAAAAAACCTTATTATCTGAAGACATGAGGAAAGAACTTCAGCGCCAGCAATGGGAAGAAGAGGAAAGGGAGGCCCTGAAGAGGCCGATGGGGCCCATCCATTATGAAGACATTCGAGAAAATGGTATTGTTTCCTTGAAGCTTTTTAAATCTTTTTAGAAAACTTTGAACTAATGGCAGCCTCACAGCCAGAAGTTGCTCCACTAGGAGCTCTGACATGGACGTCAGACCAAGCTTTAGGAGTGGAAATATCCCCTTTGTTCACTTCACTGCCCCAAATGCTCAGGTGGGCCATCTTCCTAACCAGAGGGTCTGCTGGCCCAAGAATATATTCCCAGTGAGAAGTATAGACAGCAAGGCTAGAAAGTAATACATCTTTACTATATTTATCACTTAGTAAATAAGCACACTTTTGTTTGTTTGTTTAATTTGTATACATGTCACTTTGTCCCTTTTGATATATTAGGAAATCTGGCTCAAGTGTGGTTTACTGATTAGGGAAATGTAATCTTTTAAAATAATTTTGGCTTCTTTCAGAGGCCCGGCAACTTGGTGTTGGCTATTTTGCCTTTGCCCGAGACAAAGAGTTGAGAAACAAGCAAATGAAAACATTAGAGATGCTGCGTGAACAGGTACAAGTTCAGTTTAAAGTTGATGTTAAGGATTGAGTACTTGATTTCTTGAAACCATGCATCAAAATAGTGTAGTAAGTGAAATTAAAATTGACTTCAGAATGCCATGGTAGGTTGCATAAAGGTAATTGACAAATTATTAGTGTTACAGCTCTAAAATTATGTGTGGGAAGTAACCTTTTTTAAAATTTTATTTTATTTGTGAGTGTATGTGTGTGTAATATGTATGTTTGGGCACATATTCCATGACATATGTGTGGAGATCAGAGGACAGCATCTGAAGTCAATTCTTCCATCTTTATGTGGATTCTATAGGTTGAACTTGGGTTGTGAGGTTTGTGGGTGACACGTTCCTTTACTCATTGAGATGTTTCACTAGCCCTGCTAGTTCTAAACATGGTACTTTTGAGGTGAGAAAATAGAAAGTTGTTTAAGGGATTCAGGACTAGAAGAGAACTGGATGCTCTTCTTTCATGTACAGGCTCCAAACATGCTCTGTAAGCTCTAGATAAACTTTCTAAGACGTCAGAGGCCTGGCTACATACTGTACAGCATGTTCTTTCCAAGAGCTCAGGGAAAGCTACTTAGAGGTACCTTGAAAATCAGTTATCTGTACGCCCCGCCTCCAGTTTTTTGGGAGAAAATTATTTCATCTTTTTAAACAGAAATATTATGAATTTGGCTTCAAGCAAATAATTTTCTGATTTTTCTGTTCTATTCAGACAACAGATCAGAGAACAAAACGAGAAAACATAAAGGAAAAGCGAAAGGCTATGTTAGAAGCGAGACTTGCCAAGCTTCGACAAAAAAAGATGAAAAAATCAAAGGAAGATGGTACAGAAGAAAACAGAGGTTGTCATGGCTTAGATTTGTGGGCTTCAAAGGGGAAGTTTTTAGATCTGTTGATATGTCATTAACAGGGTCAACGATGTGGGAATTAGCCATTTAGTTTTATCTCTAAACAAGCAGTGTACCTTTGAGGTGCTTCCAGGAGCGGGTTTTGCTAATTAGTTTTGTATTTCTATTTTCTTATTTATTCTGTGTGGTATCGAATATGGGTGTGTGTGCCATGGCACTGGTAAGGAGGTCAGAGGACAACTTTGGGGAGTTGTTTTTTCTTCTGTTGTGAGATCCTGGGATCAGACTCAGACCAAGACCACTGGGTTTGGAAGGCAGGAGCTTTTTGTCGAGCCATTTTGCTGCCAGGAGCAGTTTCTTCAGCTAGAGTGTCTCAGAATGGCACTCATGTTTTAGGCAGCAGATAAGGTTGTTAGCAATAATACATTGCACTGCTTCTTACAATAGCAACTTAGTAACTGAGACTTAGAGAAAAGAAAAAAAAAATCTCTGCACATATGTGAGATGTAAATGCTTTAAATTTTAATTTAAAAAAAAAATCTTTCCTTTTTTTTTTTTTTTTTTTTTGAGATAGGGTCTTCCTGTAGCTTCAGCTGGCCTGGAACTTACTATGTAGACTGGCTGGCCTTGAACTCTGCCTGCCTCTGCTTCCTGAGTGAGTGCTAGAATTAAAGTCCTATGCCACCACACCCAACTAAATTTAATTTCCTTAATATACATTTAAACATAGAAACTATATATTTGGGGCACCATATTTTGATGCATATAGCGTTTCTACATCTTGAAGCTACTCCATTATGTAATCTAAATCAGCATAAACATCTGCTCAAACATTTATCTTTGTGGTTAAAAACACTTAAAATCCATTTCTCTAGCCTTTTAGACTTCAGCTTTTTTTCTTATAGTTTTGTTGTTTGTTTTGATTATAATATACTCTTAAAATTTATGCACAAAGTTGATTTCTAGAGCTGTGACTTGAGACCAAAGAACTGAGCTCTAGAAATTGGTGATGGAGCACATTTTCCCTGGGAAACACTGAGATGTGCTAGGTGCTCCAGTGATACTAGTATTACTTTCACTTTCAAGATTAGTATTTAAAAATTTTTAATTAAAGTAATGAGGTTTTGTTTCCTTACAAAAATAGTTGGAGATGACGTTATTGGGCCTTTGCCACGGGAACCAAAAACTGTGCCCACTCCACCTCCTGCTGCCCAGAACAGCAAGGTAGAAGTTATCGTCCAGGAGAGGCGGGACACCAAGCCCGGAGTGCCACACATCCGAGAGTGGGACCGAGGAAAAGGTAGGGAGCGAGGAGCGAAGCTCGAAACTGTCCAGTGCGTGGCCCCAGGAAAGGCTGGTTTTCGTTTTTGTTTTAAATCACAGTGCAATTCTGATGAGGTGTTTGTGTTTATTTATGTGTTATGGGGCAGAGATGAAAACAGGGCCTTGAACATGTTAGGCAGGAGCTCTGCCACTGCGCGGCACCCATCCCCACTAATCTTCAGTGGTCCTTGGAGGTGTGAGGAAATCTCCAGATCCTTCAACTTGTTTCTTCTCCATACTGGACAGTAGCTGATGGTAAACATGGAAATGAAAAAATGTTTGTAATCATAGATACCAGGACCTACAAAGGCATCCTGTCCAAAGAACAATTTTTTTCTTTTTAAGCAGTCAGAAAGTTTACATTTGTGCTTTTGTATGTGATTTTACAGCTTAGTATGCCAGTTCTTCAGGAACTGCTTTTAAAGTGTTCTGAGGCATTCTGGCTGTTCAGTCTTTTGTTGAAAGTTTACCTGTTCTTCCATTATGCATGTACATCTTTCTGTGAGTGAGTTTTTTTCAGCATGGTGCATACCACAGGAGGTCATTTCAGTAGAATATTAGCTCCTGCTCTGGGAGCTAAGAAGATCAAAGCTAAAACCAGAAAAATACAAGAGCTGCTGTTAGAAATAGAGATGAAATAGCTAATTCGATTTTTGTGGATGGGTTCCTTCTGCGTCCTCCAAAACTCAGCAAAGGACAGGTTGTGTTTTAGTGTGAAACACCTACCACATTGAGTCAAGCTTTGTTTCTCAGTATTTCTCTCTGAAATGTAATTGAAGTGACAGTGTCTCTAGAGCTTGCCTCTCAGTCTGTTCACAGGTCCTTCCTCTCATCTTTCCACAGCTTAAAGCCACTTCATTTTCTTAGCTCAGTTTCTTGTTTTCTTGGTTGGTTTTGGGGTTTTGGTTTTCGTTTGTTTTACTGAGACAAGGTCTCTCTATAGCCCAAGCTGGCCTGGAACTCGCTATGTAGAACTAGCTGGCCTCAATCTTACAGAGATCCATCTGCTTGTCTCTTGAGTGCTGGGTTTAAGGTGTGTGCCACTACGCTAGGTTTGTTGCTGTCCTTGTTTTTAGAGAGTTTGTGGTGGCTTTCAAGATATGTATATAACAATTGTAATTACAGTAAATTTGACAGATTCCTTCATTGTTTCTAATACTCTTTCTTATTTTCACTAGAATTTTCCTTTGGATACTGGTCAAAGAAGCAGTCAGAACTCCGGGCTGAGCGAGATCCTGAGTTTGCCCCACCATCGGATTACTTTGAGGGTCAAAAGAGAACTGGTCCTTTGGGAAGCCAGCCATGGAGCAGACCACGATCTGTACCCAGCGACCCAGGGCGTTGCTCTGACCAGAGGCAGGAACCTAGCTCTCCACATGTGCTATCTACCACTGCCCCTGAAATCCCACCACAAGCTCCCACAGTCACTTTCCAAACTCTGGATGATATGATATCATATTATAAACAAGTCACATGACCTTGAAAAACATTCTGGCTTGAATTTGTGCCATCAGAGGTGAGGAAAGGTCTGAGCTGTCCCTTTGTCCACTTGTTCTTTCCCTAGAATACATGGGCTTGAGGCCAGATTAGTCAGCAGAGGAGAGGGCATAGTATGCTGGGGTTCTTTGGGTATTTGGCTGTTCATTTCTTACTGCTTATTGTAGAGGGACTTTATCTGCTCCACTCCCAGTCATAACTTATTTGAGTTTTCAGTTGTGAGAGCTGTGAAATGTGAAGCTAAGGAGTGTGCTTCACATACTCCATGACTTTGCTTTAGGGCTCTGTATTAGTCAGGGTTCTCTAAAGAAACAGAAGCAACAGGACGAATATATAGCTATATACAATTTATTGATTTGCTCACATGACAGAGCTCAAGGAGTCCAACAGTAGCTGCGCCGCACTGGAAAGGCTGAGAATCCAGGGAACTGCTCAGTCCGCAAGGCTGGATGTCTCAGTAGTCCCACGCTGTACTGGAGAGGCTGAGAATCCAGGGAACTGCTCAGTCCGCAAGGCTGGATGTCAGTAGTCCCAATCTGGTGCTGAAGGCCCGATGGATTCCAGGAGATCTGCCGGTCTCAGTACACGCTGGGATCCATAGGGTTGATCACAGCAGCAAGACAAACTCACCAGTGAGAGAGAGGCAAGCCGCAGGAGAAAATGGGACCAGATCCCTCTGGCATGGCCTTTAATACTGCCTGCCAGCAGAAGGTAACGCCCACATTTGGGGTGGGCCATCCAGGTTGAGGTAGTCCAATCTGAAGATCCTTTTTCTCTTATTTGTTCCTTAGTCCAGTCAAGTTGACACCCAGGATTAACCCATCACAAGTCCACCCCTTGTCAACTTGACACCCAATAAATAGCCTCTCCTTATGTTATGCTTAAATGTCAATTGCGGACAATGGCAAAGGTCATAATTCCACCTAACATAAGTGTCTCAATAGCAAAGCATTATATCTTAAAGTAAGTGATAATGTCCTTGAGGAACACTTAGTCCTTCAGTATCTAATAACCTAAATATGACAACACTTAACACTTATCTCAGTTGCACATTCAAAAGGGAACAACACAAGTATCCACTTAATATACATACATATATACATATATATATATACATATATAAACAAGCACATTCTTAACCAAATAGGACGAAGGTTAATATCTATTATAATCCACGTTTCTGCAACTGGTCCCGTGGCTTCAGCTGATATTTATGACTACCTTCTTCTACTACCCATTCTGTATTTCCTCCGCCATCAGCAAGCACCTCTGCAGGTCTTGGCTCTTTCCCTGGAGGAGTGACCCATACCTTCATCCCTGAAGGGTCTGGGCCATTTATTGTCCTGTCTGGTTTGGGTTGTTGGAGTTTCCCATTGACCTTAATCATAGGACATGGTAGCACCAGAAGGCGCCCTACAGCATCTCCTGCCTTCCAGACATAATCTTCCTTGCCCCCATTGTGGAGAAAAAGTCCAATTTCCCCATGGTAGTCTGGATCAATCACTCCTCCTACTACTGTTATTCCTTCCTTAGCCTGTTGGCTTAAAGGCAGTAGAAGCCCGAAGTGGCCAGGGGGAAGTCTTAGCTTCCAGTTCAATAGAACGTTTGCTGTATCTCCTGGCAAAAGCACTCCCCCCATTGGAGCCAAAACGTCTAGACCAGCAGAACGCAAGGTCGTGGGTACAGGAAGCAAAAATTTTCCTACTGGGTCACTAGGGGTGATAGTGAGTGGAATCATTCCCACTTCCACCCCTTGGTTCCTGGACCCATGAATTCTGGCTATAGGAGAAACAGTACCATATAGTGGACGCTGATTCAAAGCATATACTGCTTGCTGGAGAACCTTGCCCCAGCCCTCCAGGGTATTGCTACCTAATTGGCGCTGTAACTGTGTCTTCAAGAGGCCATTCCATCGTTCTATCAAGCCAGCTGCTTCTGGGTGGTGGGGAACATGGTAAGACCAGTGGATACCATGACCATGGGCCCACAGTCGCACTTCTTTGGCTGTGAAGTGAGTTCCTTGATCAGAAGCAATGCTGTGAGGAATACCATGACGGTGGATAAGGCATTCCGTAAGTCCCTGGATGGTAGTTTTGGCAGAAGCATTACGTGCAGGAAAGGCAAATCCATAACCAGAATAAGTATCTATTCCTGTAAGAACAAAACGCTGTCCCCTCCATGATGGAAGTGGTCCAATGTAGTCAACCTGCCACCAGGTTGCTGGCTGGTCACCCCGGGGAATAGCACCATATCGGGGGCTCAATGTTGGTCTCTGCTGTTGGCAAATCTGGCACTCGGCAGCAGCTGTAGCCAGATCAGCCTTAGTGAGTGGGAGTCCATGCTGTTGAGCCCATGCATAACCTCCATCTCTGCCACCATGACCACTTTGTTCATGGGCCCATTGAGCAACAACAGGGATAGCTGGAGAAAGAGGCTGACTATCCACAGAACGAGTCATCCGATCTACTTGATTATTAAACTCATCCTCTGCTGAGATCACCTTTTGATGAGCATTTACATGAGACACAAGTATCTTCACATCCTTTGACCATTCAGAGAGCTCTATCCACATACTTCTTCCCCAAATGTCTTTCTCACCAATTTTCCAGTCATGCTCCTTCCAAGTCCCTGACCATCCAGCCAAACCATTGGCTACAGCCCATGAATCAGTATATAATCGAACCTCTGGCCATTTCTCCACTGATATGTGGAGGGGGCCAACCCTTGCCTAGTGGTCATGTGGCAACTAAGTGACAGAGCAGGGCTTAAACACTTCTGTCTAACCTCTGAACTCATGCTTTTCCCAACACCTCCCCGTTTTGTTGGCCAGTATTAAAGTTTAGATAAGATCAATTCTTGGAAAGTTACCTCTGAACTCCATAGCAAGGGCAAAGTTGCCAGACCTAATTGCTATTCTATCAGCCCAGGCAAATACCTCTTAATAAACATACATTGAAACTCAACTAACTCCGATGCTCATTTTGCAGAAATTGATAAACTCATCCTAAAATTCATATGGAAATGCAGGGGACCCAGAAGAGCAAGAAGAAAGTTGGACTTGAACTTCCTGATTTCAAGGCTTCCAGCAAAGCCTCTGCACTCCAAGTGGTGTGGTCCTAGCATGGGAACGGATGTGTGGATTGGTGTGCTAGTTTCAGGAGCCTGTGATCAGTTGCCCTTTTTAAAATTTTTTTGAGCAAGATATTGTGCCAGCCCTGTTGTTGGTCCTGGCTGACCTGAATTTGCCATGTAGGCCAGGCTGGGCTGCATCTGCCTCCCAAGTGCTAGATGTGTACCACCCTGTCTGACCAGCAGTTGACTCAACAAAGGTGCCAAACCATCCAGTGGGAGGGAAAGAATGAGCTTTTCAACAATTCTGTGTCCCGTGTAAAACAATATTCGTACTTTGACCTCATTCCGTATCCAAAAGTCAGTATGAATCGGAGACCTAAAAGAAAGGACTAAAATATTACAAAACCAGCCAACTGAAACAGCTTAGAGAACAAAAGTCTGTCTGTGCCTCTACCTCCTGACTCCTTACCCAGCATGCACCAATCCCTGGGTTTTACAGAAATATGGGGGCTGGAGAGATGGCTCGGCAGTTAAGAGCACTAGAGGACCTGGGTTCCATTCGCAGCACCCACATGGCAGCTAAGAACCATCTTTAACTCCAGTTTCAGGGGAATCTGACACCCTCTTCTGACCTCCACAGCATTGCAGGGCATGGGTGCACCAACCTACATGCAGACAGTACACTCATACACATAAAAAAAAAAAAGGTTTACTAGACATAATCATAGAAAAAAGTTAAGAAAAGGAGAAGACGTGAAAGCTAAAAAGTATTTGCAAGGCAGGGCACCAGAATGTGGTAAGAGAAGGAGGAAGGGCAGAGGGGCAGCTGGGCAGCAGGAAGACCCAGGAGTAGGAGCCAGGGGCCTGCGAGGGTTCAGCAATGTGAGCCCTTAGGTGGACAGAAGAGGCTAAGGACAAGTATTTGTTACAATTAACTCTACAGTAGGCTGTGTTTTCTCTAGGATTTCAGAGAGTATGTAAGCCCATTTCTATTCTAGTCCCCTATTCAACACATAAACTTATTTGGCTTGATTGATTGATCGATTGATTGATTGATTGATTGATTTTAGTAAGCCCGGGTATACCTCTTTTGTTTCAGACCCACAGATCAAGTATGAACACTTCTTCAGAAAATACTCTCAAGGGCCTGTTTTAGGTGATGTATCCAGCAGATGGCAATAGAGTCCTGGTTTCACATCTCTGCTCTAGAACAGCTTAGTAAGAGTATAATGTAAGCATCAGTGCCAGTTTTCTTTCTTTTGTCTTTTAGCTCAGGCTAACCTCATGTTTAATATGTAGCTGAGGATGATCCTACATTTTGAAAATTAGGCCTATTGTAGACAATTTCATATATGTGTACAATGCATTCTCTATTTTTGCCGTTCATCCTCTCATGCCCACTCCACCATCAGCTCCCCTCTTCCCTACAAGTCTTTTTCTCACATTCCTGTCTTTCTTTGTAATCCACTGATTGTGTCCAGGGCTGTCTGTGTGACCACAGGTTTAGAACTATCCCCTGGACAGTCTGGTGGGCTCACCAGTAGGTACACAGCTGAAGACAATGACCGACCTTCCCCCAGAATCCATCAGTGGCCAGTAGCTGTTGGCCAGGAGGAGTAGGGCCCATGAGTGCTCCCCATCCACAACTGCCTCCTCCACAGGCCCAGTGGTGCAGGCTCCACCGCTGTGAGATAATGTGTACATTGTCTGTGTGGTGCCCCATCCTCCATCTCTTACATAACTTCACTCCCTCTTCCAGATGCTCTCTGAGCTTTAGGGAGGTAAGGGGTGGTCTGTTTAAGATGTGGGTCTCGGGCTGGAGAGATGGCCTAGCGGTTAAGAGCGCCGACCGCTCTTACAGAGGATCCAGGTTCGATCCCCAGCACCCACATGGAGGCCGAGAACCATCTGAAACTCCAATTCCAGGAGAACTCCAGTTCCAGGGGAATCCGGCACCCTCTTCTGACCTCTGCGGCATTGCATGACACGGGTGCACAAACTTGCATGCAGATTGTACATTCATACACATACAGAAATAAAATTAATTTAAAAAAAAAAAAAAAAGATGTGGGTCTCAGCCAGGCGTGGTGGCGCATGTCTTTAATCCTAGCACTGGGGAGGCAGAGGCAGGCTGATCTTTGTGAGTTCAAGGCCAGCCTGGTCTACAGAGTGAGTTCCAGGACAGCTGGGGCTACAGGGAGGCCCTGTCTTGAAAAGACAAAAAAAAAAAAAAAAAAAGATAAAGTCTCTGCATTCACCATTGTTCACTGTCAGTACAGTCACAGGGCAGCCATAGTATGGATGTTTAATTTTTTTTTACCTTAGAACTGTATCGATTTATTTATTTTTTATTTTTGTCTTTTTCGAGACAGGGTCTCCCTGTAGCCCCAGCTGTCCTGGAATTCACTCTGTAGACCAGGCTGGCCTTGAACTCACAAAGATCTGCCTGCCTCTGTCTCCCAAGTGCTAGGATTAAAGGCATGCGCCACCACGCCCGGCCATACATTTCTTAATCAAATTTAGACCCAATTCCCCTTCCTTGCTCCTTCCCTGTCAGAGCTCATGTATTCTGCCATACATGCCTTTCATCTTTTTTTCAGTCTTTTTTAAATTTTTTGATGCTGAAGTTGACCGTTTGGGGCTTAAGTTTATTGTTTCAGTCAGATCTTTGACCCAGTCTTTTTGTTGTTCCTTCCAAAATATGCCCATATGGACACCGCAGATATACCAAAATTAAGACATCTGAAAATAAACTCTAGGTTAATTCCAAAGAATGTTTAGGGTTTCTGGTTTTGATAGTAGGGTTGTACCAGGTAAAAAAACAATGTTACTTTAATTTCTGATCCCTGAGCCTTCACCTTTTTTTTTTTTAATTAATTTTATTTATTTCTGTATGTGTATGAATGTACTGTCTGCATGCAGGTTTTGTGCACCCGTGTCATGCAATGCCGCAGAGGTCAGAAGAGGGTGTCGGATTTCCCTGGAACTGGAGTGCTCCTGGAATTGGAGTCTCGGATGGTTCTCGGCCGCCACGTGCGTGCTGGGGATCGAACCCGGGTCCTCTGCAAGAGCAGTCAGCGCTCTTAACTGCTAGGCCATCTCTCCAGCCCCGAGCCTTCACCTTCTGAGTGGTGGGATTATACATGTGCACCACACCACCAGGTTTATGCAGTGCTGGGGGTTGAACCCAGGGCTTCATGTACGCTGGGTAAACACTACCAACTGAGCTACATTCCCAGCCTATTTAAGAATCATATTTAATGAAATTTTATATCCTATTAGTCTGTGAGACTTCAATCTAGTGGATCAAAGTCTCCATATGTAATCAATATACAGAAATTATCAGTGAGATATTTTGTTTCCTTTTCATACCAAGTCTCCAGAGTGCTGTTTGGATACTGATTTTTTTATTTTATCTATATTTATATATTTAAAACAGTTGAAAAAAATAAATTCATATTCAAGTTATTCCAGATAAATACTAAAATTTCCAATAATTGGGTATCAAGGGTTTTTATTTTGGTTTTTGGGGGGGGGGTCTTTTTGAGACAGAGTCTCCCTGTAGCCCCAGCTGGCCTGGAACTCACTCTGTAGACCAGGCTGGCCTTGAACTCACAGAGATCCACCTGCCTCTACCTCCTGAATGGTAGGATTGAAGGTGTGCACCACCACACCCATCGGGTATCAAGTTTTAAATTTGAGAATTTTGGTTCCTGTGTTTTGAGGTGCTGGGACTCCAGCCCAGGGTCCTGCACATGTTTGTTGCTCTGGCCCCAAGTTTTAAGTTTAAATTTTTACTTTTCTATTCTTTTTTTTTTTTTTGGTCTTTTCGAGAGAGGGTCTCCATGTAGCCCCAGCTGGCATGGAACTCACTCTGTAGCCCAGGCTGGCCTGGAACTCACAAAGATCCGCCTGCCTCTGCCTCCCAAGTGCTAGGATCAAAGGAGTGCACCACCACGCCCAACTTTACTTTTCTATTCTTGTGTGTCCGTGCATGTGCCGTGCTACGTGTTGAGCTGAGAGAGCAGCCTTTTCTCTCCTACCTTTATATAAGTTCCAAGGTTCAGGCTCGGGTCATTTCACCGCTAAGCCATCTCAGCTCCCACTCCTCAATTTTAAAATTTGAATCAGTGAACTGCAGTTTAACCTTTGCTATGCTGACCTGTTCTGTTGGGCAGCACTGCTCCAAATGACTGTTTGCACTCTTCTGATTCCTGTATACCATCCTGCCATTATGGCTGTGTCTAATTTGGAAAAAGGAAGTTTTGAAACCTACAGAAGAAAATGCCCATGTCCTGTTAGTGCCTCTAGAGAGCCAAGCAAACCATTTGAGAAGAAATTGCTTTCAGATACTTGTTTACATTGTAATCTTTTCTCCATGCCTTGTATGTATTAGTACAGTTCATTTGAATTGGTCTAGTAAATCATTTTGGTCACTTGCTGAATTCCCAAAGGAGAACATTTGAATCCATATACATGAGATGTCTGCTATGTTTAGCTACACATTTGCCAGATACTTGTAGGGGGCATTTATCCCCCTGAGCTGGCGTTCAGCTGGCCTGGTTGTGACATACAGATAAGGCAGTGGAATTTAGAATCTGGAATAGGGGCAGGTACTGGTCTTTACAGTTAACATAGACAGCCGCAGCATTTGTGGCTCATTTCCTTTTCAGCCAGTGAGTCAAGCTGAGTCAGTTATGTCAGACCATTCACATAGACTACATGGCTAAGGTGAGTGATGATAATTGAAAATTTGTTGTCCTGATAACAGTGAGAAGAGGACACTCCTACTGGTGTCCCTCGGTGCTGCTGGCTCTAAGTACACGTGCTGCTCCTGTGGGCTGCGCATGTCTGCCTTCGTGTTTGAAGAGTGTGGCTGAGTGCCAGCGTGCATGCATGCTGGGGTGAGGGCCTCAGGACAGTGGGGTGGATATTGCTGTCTAGAAAACAGAAAAAGTCATGCTCGTGTGAAGCAGTATTGTCATAAGAAGCTGTCCCTTGGCCTCATGTTGCTCTTCCGTGATTGCCTAGATCCAGGCCTGCACATGTGTGTGTATGCACAGTCCGGGGACAGGAGTGCTCAGGACTGTTGTTCCCTTTCTACTTTCAATTTAAGTTCGTCTCTTTACACTTCTAACTGCACATTCTCCCTTAGTTCTGAAAGGCCGCGTACTTGGCAGTGGGGACAGGCTTCGTGCATTTTCCTTGGGACGTGCTGAATCTTGGTCTGTGTTTTGGTCACTGTCGGCATTAAGCTTCCCTGAGCTTGGACACGTCATTGACCCCTCCTTCCTGCCGGCTTCACCCTCTCCACCCTTCCAGTTACTGTGAAAAGACAAGACTTGGTTCTGCGGCCCCCAGGCCTCCCAGGCCACAGGTGCTTCTGAGAGCCATGGTGTTCTCTTCAGGAACATGTCATTTCTTATCTTCTGACCACAAGTAACCTTTACTTTTAAATTTCCATATCTCTGGCTCTGCTTTTTCTAATTTTCACTTTAGCTTTCCAGTGAGTGAGTGGTCAGTGTACAGCATGAGGTTGCCATTGGCTGGTGTGTTTTCATTTCAGGTTTCCGAAACTGAGCTACTTAGTTATTTTCGCTTGCTCCCTAGTAGTTCATCAAAGCACAAAGAAACACAAGCACGGGTCACTATTAAGACTGAGAGGAACCTGCTAGTTCATCTTTCAGATTGACTCGACAAACTGATCTTACATCACCTCCTTCCCTCTGCCTTCGAAGCTGTCCCCTTGAGCATCACTGTCAGAAGCAAGGTCCCTGGGTCTCAGGGACAGACTTTTATGTTTCTTGAGTCCTTTCAGGAGACCCATCTCATTGAAGGCCCGTTGGCAGGGGATTTAGAAGCAATGGCACCCTGGGACAGTGAGCCCCAGGGTTTCATGTTGAACCTTGGCCCAGCATGAAGCAAAGCCCACTGGGCCTGGCCCCGCACCACGTGTGCTAAGTTCCACTTCTTAATGTGGCCTGTTTTCTTCTCTGCTAGACAGTCCTCAAGCATCTGTCCAGATACCATTTTAGGCAGCGAGTGGCTCGGAGGACAGTGTCAAGCTTTCTTGTCTATCTCTGTTGAAGTCCCATACCAAGTGGCCTATCCTTGCCTGAAGTCATGTTCACTCACAGTGTAGTCACACAGCACATGTGCAGTCACAGCCACTACCACAGTCTAAGCCCTTATATAACCACTTGTGATTAAAACCAGAGGAGTCAGAAACCATAGAAAATAGCCAAGACAGCCAGGACCAGATAAGCCAAGACAGCCTGCTTTCCTTTTTTTTTTAAAAAGGAAATAGTATTCCACTGTGTATGCTTTTACCCAAATGTTTTCTTGGGGGCAGTGCCAGTACAGGGAAGGACATGTGCCCTCTTTGCTTTTAAACTCCATGTAAAGTTGCCCCTTATAGTAGGCAATAATATATATGTCTATATCTCTATCATCTATATCTATCTATATATAATCTATCTATCTATCTATCTATCTATCTATATATCTATCTATCTATCATCTATGTCCTGCATCACCACAAACAGGGGCCATGTGTTGCACTACACTGCTGTGGCTATGACAGCTGTGATATTTCTAAGTGATGGGAACATGTCTGCTCCATCATGACCTGACCGGGCAACTGTTGAACATGCGGTCTGTTGTCTTGTGTCCTATGACAGTGCTGCATAGAGTGTTTGATTACACAGCAACTGCAAGTTCTCTGGCTTGATATGCATGGCCCTTCTGCATCTGTGACCTGCTCCTAGGACCCCAGCAGTCCACTCTGCTTCGGGTGGCCCTATTCCTCTGTTAGTCTCTTTTCATTTCTATCTGCCAAGTACCTTCCTAGTCTATTTCAGGGACACCTTCCGGTCTGCCTTCATTTGACTTTTTGGGTTTCCATGGTGTGTACATTTTTCTGTAGTGTGATTTCTATCATATATTGTAAGCCAGTCTTGTTCTGTTCTTTTTAGACATTGAGCTACTCAAGGGCAAAACCCATGTCTCAATGCTAGAAAAGTGAATGGCAGAATAAAATTTAGTTATACGAGGAGGGAGTGGTGACCTAATAGGTTTGCTTGGCAGGAATTGTGTTTGATGGCAAGAATAGAGGTATGAACAAAGTGGCTTGCAGACACCAAGGGTTCATCTTCTGGGAA
Source organism: Rhizomys pruinosus (assembly GCA_009823505.1). Classification (NCBI taxonomy): domain Eukaryota; kingdom Metazoa; phylum Chordata; class Mammalia; order Rodentia; family Spalacidae; genus Rhizomys; species Rhizomys pruinosus. The sequence goes on from VZQC01015004.1 coordinate 5,286,901, forward strand.
AGAAGTTTGGAGGCAGGTTCAAGAATGGTGTAGGAGTGTCACAGTGTTATCGGGAGTCTAGGTTCCAGTGTTCAGTGTGACGGCCCCGGTGCAGGGGTAGTCTCATGGGTTAAAATGACTGCTGGAACTACGTTCTTCTCATCCATTCCAGACAAGAAGGTTGAGAAGTGCACTGGATAACTAAAAAGAGTTCTTTCAGTAAAGGCAGCCACCTTTAAAAAGATGTCTCAGGGTCTTGTATCCAACAGCTTTCATTTCATTTCATAGGGAGACTGCAGTTAATGGTCACTTTGAGCTGAGAGTTGAAGAAATGTAGTAATAAGTTATCTAATTAAAAATAACATTTCTTGGGCTAGAGAGATGGCCTAGTGGTTAAGAGCACTGACCGCTCTTACAGAGGACCCAGGTTCGATCCCCAGCACCCACATGGCGGCCGAGACCCGTCTGAAACTCCAATTCCAGGAGAACTCCAGTTCCAGGGGAATCTGACACCCTCTTCTGACCTCCGTGGCATTGCATGACACAGGTGCACAGACTTGCATGCAGACAGTACATTCATACACATACAGAAATAAATAAAATAAAATAAATAAAAAAATAATAACATTTCTTTTCTTTTTCCTTTTTCTTTTTTTTTTTTTTTTTTTTTTTTTTGGTCTTTTGAGACAGGGTCTCCCTGTAGCTCCAGATGTCCTGGAACTCACTCTGTAGACCAGGCTGGCCTTGAACTCACAGAGATCTGCCTGCCTCTGCCTCCCAAGTGCTAGGATTAAAGGTGTGCATCACCATGCCTGGCTTAACATTTCTTTTAAAAGTGGCTCTTAGATATAAATAGATATTTCTCCAAAGATGTAAAACACCCAATAAGCACATGAAAAGATGCTCAACATCATTAGACATTATGGAATTGTAAGTCAGATTGATAACTTCATGATCTCCTATATGACACCAGAATCAAAACAACAATAGTAACAAGATTTGTTGACAAGGACATGTAGAAATCAGAACCCTTGTAGCATTGCTGATACAGCTGTGAAGTGGTTCCATTGTTTTGGAAAACAGTCTGGGAGAGTGTCAGAATGTTGAACATCCAGTGCTGGGGAGATGAGTCAGTCAGTAAAGTGCCTGAAGAGTAAAGTGCAAGCACGAAGACCTGGGTTCTGATCCCCGGCACTCCTGGCGTGTCTCCAGCCCCAGTGTGTGTTGAAGGGTGGGAGTGAGGAGGACCAGAGGGTCCCTAGAGCTTATTGGCCAGCCAGTCTAGTCAAACACGGAGCTCCAGGTTCAGTGAGAGATTCTGTCTCCATAAAGAAGAGAGGAAACAAGAAAGACATGAAAATTGACCTATGGCCTCCATGTACACACACACACATGCATTTGAATTCAGGTGAACATATATGTACATATATCACACAGCCTGAGTTCAATCCCCAGAACCTGTGGAAAAGCAGAAAGGAGAAGATTAACTCCACAAAGTTGTTCTCTGACCTCCACATACATCTCCATACACACATGCAGATACACACACACACACACAAACACACAAACACACGCACATGTGCGCACGTGCGCGCGTGCACACACACTAATAATAAAATTAAAAAATAACAGCATTTGGGAGACAGAGGCAGGCGGATGGATCTCTGTGAGTTCAAGGCCAGCATGGTCTACATGGTGGGTTCCAGGACAGCTGGAGCAATAGGGAAACCCTGTCTCAATAAATAAATAAAAGGTTAGGTATGGTGGTACCTTTAATCCCAGCACTTGGAAGACAGAGGCAGGCAGATCTCTGTGAGTTCAAGGCAGCATGGAACAAGTTCCAGGCCAGGGAGACCCTGTCTCAACAAAGCAAAACAAAAGTAACTTATACATGCTACAATTTGGTTGCCCCTTTAAAAAGATTTATCTACTTTACCAGTGTTCTGCCTGCATATATGTAAGTGTACCATACAAGTACTTGGTGCCTGAAGAGGTGTTGGATCCCCTGGAACTACAGTTACAGACAGTTGTGAACCACCATGTGAACACTGGGACCTGAACCTGGGTCTTCTGCAAGAGCAGCGAGTGCTCTTAGCCACTGAGCAGATTCATCTGTCCACGCCCAGCATGAATTAATTTCTCTATATTAAATTTGCTATTTTATTATTGACTATTTTTTTATTTTATTTAATTTTATTTATTTTTATATGTGTGTGAATGTACTGTCTGCATGCAGGTTTGTGCACCCGTGTCGTGCAATGCCTTGGAGGTCAGAAGAGGGTCTCGGATTCCCCTAGAACTGGAATTCTCCTAGAATTGGAGTTACAGATGGTTCTTAGCTGCCATGTGGGTGCTGGGGATGGAACCTGGGAGTCCTCTGCAAGAGCAGTCAGTGCCCTTTGCTAGGCCATCTCTCCAGCCCCTATTATTGACTATTTTGTCCCATTATAATGGCGGGCATCTGTTAGAGTTAGTGTTCATTGTCAATTTGACTATATGATTTTTCTGTATAAGGCTCCAGAGGGATTAGTATGTCGTGGCAGGGAGGCGTGGTGTGGCGGTGGGAGCAGGAGCAGGAAGCTAAGTGCTCACATCTTCAAGTAGGCCCAGGACACAGAGGGCTGCTGGGAATCCAGCAAGGCTCAGGAACTCACTAAGCCCACCCCCAGCGACGTGCTTCCTCCAGCGTGGCCACACCTCCTAAGACTTGCCAGAACAGCACCACCACTGAGGGACAAAATGTCCAAACACTGGGACCTATGGAGGATATTCTTACTCAAACCATCACATTCCACCCCTGGCCCCCATAGGCTCATTACCATATAAAATGCAGAATGCATTTAGTCCAACCTTAAAAGTCCCCATAGTCTTTACCAGACTCAATACTATTCAAAAGTCCAGAGTCCTCTGAAACTCAAGGCAGTTTCTTAATTGTTTACCAGACTTAATACTATTCAAAAGTCCAGAGTCCTCTGAAACTCAAGGCAGTTTCTTAATTGTAAGCCCATTTTGAAGCAGAGACCCACTGGAAATCTGGCAAGGCTTCAAATACACGAATACATTTATTATATTTATTTATTTAAAAAAATTTTTTGAGACAGGGTCTCCCTTTAGCCCCAGCTGTCCTGGAACTCACTCTGTAGACCAGGCTGGCCTTGAACTCACAGAGATCTGCCTTTTTAAAGAATTATAACAACCAAAAAATAATCACAAAGGCCCACATATTTATTTCTAATATAATATTTCAATTTACTCTTGAAAAGTTCATATATGCATACAATGTATTTAGATCACATACACTCCCAATTCCCTCCCTCTCAACTGCCCCCAGAACTCACCCCCAATGTGCTCCCCTCCCAAATTCATCTCCTCCTCCTCCTCCTCCTCCTCTTCTTCCTTTTTGTACTGCACTGTATTAATTAGTTTTCTGTGTCCGTGATAAAATACCATGATCAAAAACTTATAGAGGGAAGAGTGTATTCTGGCTTATGGTTCCAGAGGGAGGGTCCATAATGCTGGGAAAGGCATGGCAGCAGGAACAGGAAGCTGGCCGAGCACATCTTATCCACATGCAGGGAGCAAAAAGAGCAAAGCAGAAGAGAGGCAAGGCCATAAACCCTCAAAGCCCGTCCCCCAGTAGTGTACTTCCTCCATCAAAGCCTCATTTCCTAAAGGTTCCAGAATCTCCATATAGTGCCGCCAACCTAGGACCAAGTGTTCAAACACATGAGCGGCTGGGGGATATTTCTCATTCAAACCACAACATTCACTGAGTCCCCTCAGTGCTGCTTGTATGTGTGTGAGCCATCCCTGGAGCATGAGCATAACCTCAAAGAAACATGACTCCTTCCTCAGCAGCCCTCAAGTCAAATAACTCCTCAGCTAGTGGGGGGAGGGAGGCACCATGTATTTCATGATTCCATATATATGAAATGTTCCAAACAGGCAAATCTAGGGAACTGGGAGTTAGCTCAGTTGGTAAAGAGCTTGCTGCACTAGCATTCAGACGCGAGTTTGATCAGCACCCAGATTCCCTGGGTATGGTATTGTGCACTTGTAATTCCAGTGCTGAGGAGGAGACAGGTAGATTCCTAGAGATCACTAATCAGCCAGCCTAGCCTAATTAGTGAGTCCAGGTACCACTGAGAGACCCTGCCTCAAAAAAACAAGACAATGGCTCCTGAGGGACAATACCCAGAGTTGACCTCTGGCTTCCACATGCAAGCAAACATATGAATCTGCACATAAGCACACATACATAATAAACAGCCAGATTTGTTTTTTTTGGGGGGTGGTCTTTTTTGAGACACGGCATCCCTGTAGCCCCAGCTGTCCTGGAACTCACTATGTAGACCAGGCTGGCCTTGAACTCACAGAGATCCACCTGTCTCTGCTGGGATTCAAGGCATGTGCCGCTACGCCCAGCAAGCAACCTTTATACAGACAAGCTAGGAGAAGTTGTCAAGGTTGGGGAATTGGGACTTGTTGGTAATGAACTTCTTTTGGAGATATTAAAATGTTCTAAAAACTCAACAGTGATGTTGGCAGTGTCTGTGTGAATATATTACATGCTAATGTATGCATTAAATGGAGTGATGTGATAGTATATGAATTATAGCTCAGTAAGCCTGTTTAAAGAATCAAATCAGCTTTTATCTATTTGTAAATCTTCAAAATTAACCCTCAAGGAAAAGAACCAGGGACTGGAGAGATGACTCAGCAGTTAACAATACCAGCTGCTCTTGCAGAGGACCTGGTTTGATCTCCAGCACACACGTGGTGGCTAATAACCAAGTGTAACTCCAGTTTTAGGAGTTCTGACACCCTTTTCTGGACCCTGGGCGTTGCATGACATGAATGTGCTTATATACATGGAGATAAAATGCATACACACAAAATAAATATAAAATTTAAAAAGAGAACTAGTTAAGAGAATGAGAGTTTCCAAAACAGTTAATATTTTCAAACGTTTTCAAGGATTCTTTTAGTTATCCTCTTCATTGAGTCCTGATTAAAGAAGACTGTGAAAGAGAATGAGGAGGAGGAGGAGGAGGAGGAGGAGGAGGAGGGAGGGAAGGAGGGAGAAGAGGAGAGGGAGGAGGAGAGGGAGGATGAAGGGGAAGAGGAGGAGGAGGAGAAGGAGGAGGAGGAGGAGGAGGAGGAGGAGGAGGAGGAGGAGGAGGAGGAGGAGGAGGGAGAAGAGGACACATTACCATCATCATCTGCCCTGCATGGTCAGGGTCAGATCCCTCTGGCTTGCTGCCCTGATGTTGGAGATTCTGAGTGATGCCTTTTTTCTGTGACCCAACCATTTCCAAAATGCATCTAATTTTTTTGCATCTGTACAGCTGAGGAATGGCAAGGCCAGGGGTTGGCAGATAAACATAGGAAACCACTGTGCATGCCTGATGAATATTGGGAGTTTTGCCCCTTGGGCCTCTTGTTATTTGGGGATTTTGTTTCTGGTAAATGTGCAGAGACAGTTTGAAGAGAGAGTGGTATAGTGTTTGCAAAGGCCTCCGTGCTTTGAGTGTGGGGTCAGATGACCTCCAACCCAGAGCTCTGGCTCCCCATCAGCAAGGCAGGAAAGATAACCTTCTCACCACAGACTGTACATACCTCATGGCCATGAATTTGCTCTATAACACTGTAGCTGTGTGAACTTGGGGTGCCCTGAGGATAGGGCTTGAAAAGGGAAAGAAGATTGCTTATGTGGTCAGGCTGGAAGGTGGAAATAGAGACATCTGGACAGCTGTTGTCATTGCCAAGGATAGTTAGAGGTACAGTCAGTAGCCTGCCCTCTGCTCTTATGGCCAAGATCATGGCAAGGGTGTTAGATGTGCTGCTAGATAGATGACAGAGATGAACCAACACTGCATGGAGACCCTAGAATGCCCATCAGTGGAGGGACGGACTGCTCTGAGCTTCCTTCAGATGAACATTCTTTCTGCTGTAGATCTGATTTCTGCCTGTGGAGGCTCACATTCTCATGAAGCCCCTCAGGAATGAAAAGTTAGCCATTGTTCTTGTGTGTATGTATATGTATATCTGTATATCTGTATATATGTATATAGTATATATATATACTATATACCCCAGAAGTCGGTTTATGTTTTCATAAATGTGTTATCTACTAAACCCAAGGCCCCAAATGCCTACTTGAGCACTTAGAACCCTAGAGCAGTTCTGTTAAAGAGAGAAAAATACTTCCCATAGTTCACTGATGTTAGGGTATGTGTTTCTCACAATGGTATATCTTACAGTTTGTGCCATCTTTCTAACATTCAACTTATGAAGTCCTACACTTGATAAAATGTAACCAGGGTTATCAGACATGGAACCATGGGAATGCATTGTTCTGATGCGTTGGTGCCTGGCATGGGATGTGCATGACTGACTATCTCAGGTCTGTGTCCAGGAGCTCCCACATCCCTTATCTGTGGAAAGCCTGTGGAGAATCCTTGTGTTTTTTTCAGGCTTTTATCAGTAGATCACGGACAGATCTTCAACCCCCAGGTCACTCACTTCAGAAGGTATGGTAAGTATGGTAAGACTTTCCTCCCTTCACCCTGCTTACCCAGCCCCCAAGGTCCCTGGGTTTGTTGCTCAGACTGTGTGATTGTCGCCAGAGCGTTCCTGTTCCCATCCTCGCCAGCGGCTCCTCCCAGTGTGGCTTGCTAGTGTTGGTGTTCATGGGAAGATGACGGAAAGGAGCAATACTTCGCTATAGCGTGGGACAGTGACCAGCGACTTCATTCTCCTGAGACAGGAACCACTGGCTCAATGACCTGTGAGGGCTGCTTCTGCAAGTCCACTCCATTTTCCCCCTAAGGCTTTTCTATAGGTTAGAGCTTCTGACTCAGTGGCCTCTGAGTGCTGCTTCTTCACAGCCGAAGGTCCCTCTCCTCTGAGATGGATAGTGTCACCTGGCAGTATGTTTGCTCAGGCAACATGAGTCAGAACAAGAGTAACCGAGAACTGTACCTGCAATACTCAGCCATGGCCCCTAAACTGCTGGCCAACATCTCCAAACTCCTCGCAGTCTGCCGCAATGCAGGCATTGCCATCCCAAAAGGCATCAAGAACATCTTTGAATTCACGTGGGAGGATCTTATCAGTGACCCTGCGGTGCCCGCTGCATCCGACATCCAGGACCTGGTAGTCAGCTTTGGAGCTCCCCCTGCGGTGGTCACTGAGGTGACCCCAGTGCAGACCCCCCTCCAGAAGAAGCTGCCCCCACAACCCCCACCACCGACAGTTCTGCCCACAGCCACCACTGTGGGCAAGCACTCTGCCCCTTCCGCTGCCTCCACTCGCCCGGTGTCCGCTGGCCAGGATACCCTTTACAAGTTCCACCGACAGTCCATCCACCTTCTGACAGAGCTGCTCTCGCTGAAGATGAAGGTCATGGTGGAGTCTGCCTCTGGTAAGGCTGCTCACAGACTGCCCTTCATTCTTGCACAGGTTAGGAGGTGTGTGTGTGTGTGTGTGTGTGTGTGTGTGTGTGTGTGTGTCACTGTGCCAGCATCCACCCCAATCATGAACTCAGCATCCATGAACCAGAATGTGAAATGCTCTGAAGGATGTCGAGCACTCCTGCGATGGCACAGTGCAACATTCCATAGTTGATGTCCTATGAGTCATAGGCACATTAGAAATGCTGTGTAAGACAACCTGCAATCTGCATACAGGGTGTGTATGAAGCATCAAAGTCCCATCCCCATGCATCTCATTTTATAATTGAAAATAAATATTCCCAAATTCCCAAATCACATACTCTTCTGGTCTGAAGCCCTTTGGATAAGGAATACAAAATATGGGATATAAAAAAGGGCTTGAAATCAGGTCTTTGTCTCTGCCCAGTTGAGTGTGTGCATAAGGAGCCCCTCACCCTATATCAAGAGTAGTTCATTCTTTACCTCCTTTCTGGGCCATTTGCAAAGTATCACCCATTCTGGGAGGAAAACGCTCTGCATTTTCTCATTCTATCAGCAGGTGCCAATCCCCTGGACATCACCAGGCGTTTCGTGGAGGCCAGCCAGATTCTCCATGTCAATGCCAAGGAGATGGCCTTTGACTGCCTGATTGGCACTGTTGGGAAAAGCTGCCTTAACACAGCCCAGCTGGGGAAAGGTAGGCACCTGCCAATGGATGAAAAGTACAAGCTAGGTATGATGGTGCACACTTTTAATCCCAGCACTTGAGAGGCAGAGGTGGGCAGATCTCTGTGAAAATGAGGCCTTCCTAGTCTACATAGCAAGTTCTAGACTGGCTGGGCCTACAGGAGATCCTGTTTCAAAGAGCAAAGTCCACCATGCCCAAAGGTGCCTAAGAGTTGAAGGATGTGGAGCAGTGGGAGCCACAGACACCATGCGGCTGGCAAGGGACTGTTAGTGCATCCTCTGTGGAGGGTAGCCTGGGTGTCTTGGTGATGTCTGCACCTCAAAACCCACAACCCAGCAGCTCCTCTCGTAGGTCATTCCTGGAGTATGCTTCTTGACAGTCTGTGATCAAGTTTTTAAAGTTTCCAATCTGTTGTGGACCAACCTTTTGTATACATGGTAAAGATGTCAAAGCAGTGAAGGTGCTACAGTCTTTGGCTCGGTGCTGATTCTCTTGAGTCTGAGCTCACTGCTCACGGCCTGTGGAGATTGGTGCCCATCAGCAGTCTGCCCCAGTGTGCACATGCAGCTGTACAGGAGTGCTGACTCTAATAGAATCAATTGGAGTAGCAGAAAGTAACAGCCAAATGTCATCAATGGAGAAAAATTAACATGATCCATTTAGACACTGGAACATAGTGAGCATCAAAACTAAGTGAAGTAAGCTGGGCACACAACTCATGCTTGCCATCCCAGCACGCAGTGGGTCGAGGCGGGAAGATCAGGACCAAGCTGGGCACACAACTCATGCTTGCCATCCCAGCACGCAGTGGGTCGAGGCGGGAAGATCAGGACCAAGCTGGGCACACAACTCATGCTTGCCATCCCAGCACGCAGTGGGTCGAGGCGGGAAGATCAGGACCAAGTTCCTCCTCAGTAATATAGCGAGTTCTAGGCTAGCCTGGGCTATGTGAGACCCTATCCCTTCAAAAAGAGTTTAACACTAAAGTAACTTAGCACATGTAGGTAAATCTCAAACAATAGCATCAGGCCAAGAAAAAAGGTATGGAAAGGTACACTTGGCCTGACATTATTTAAATCAAGTTTAAAGGCATGCAAATGGAAAAATTGTTCACAAAATGGAAGTATTCAGAACATGAGAAAATTTAAGGAAGTAATCTTTATTTTTTTAATTAAAATTTTTTTTAAATATTTTTTTGTATGTGTATGAATGTACTGTCTGCATATAGGTTTGTGCACCGATGTGGTGCAATGCTGCAGAGGTCAGAAGAGGGGGTCGGATTCCCCTGGAACTGGAGTTCTCCTGGAATTGGAGTTACAGACGGTTCTCAGCTGCCATGTGGGTGCTGGGGATCGAACCCGGGTCCTCTGCAAGAGCAGTCTGTGCTCTTAACTGCTAGGCTATCTCTCCAGCCCCTGAGGAAGTAATCTTTAGAGATGCAGGGGAGGCAAGCAGGACCTGCAGTACCACAGTTCCCCGAGTTCAGTGTTTGATTTTGGTAATATTTCCTTTTCATCTACTTGCCTGTGTGTATGACAAGAACACTTAAGATCCTCCGGCCTTCTTAGAAAATGTTACGTATGCTACACAGCAATAATGACAGAACTATCATGTTGCCTGAGGATCCCTGGACCAGCATCCCTCTGCATACTAGCTATCCCTCTGCTAGCACCATTGTTCTCTGCTTCTATGAGTTTGACTGTTTCAGATTCCACAATGAGAGAGCCCATGCAAGATTCATCTTTCACATAGTATAAGGTCCTCTAGACTCATCTCTCTTGCTGTAAGGGACAGTTTCCTTCTTTTGAAGGCTGAGTAATTTTCTTGATCTGTTCTTTCATGGATGGAAACTCGGGCTGATTCCACATTGGCTGATGTGAGTTACACTGCCGTGAACATGGGAGAACAGCCATCCCTTTAGACGTGACTTCATTTTCTTTGGAAATATACCCGAAAGTGGAGTTGCTGAATCATATAGTAGTTCTATTTTTAATTTATTTGTTTTTGATGCAGGGTCTTGCTGTGTAGCCTAGGCTGCTATGCAGCCTTTACCTTATAATTTTTCTGCCTCAGCTTCCCAAGTGCTGGAATTACAGGTGTGTGCCACTCTGCTCAGCTATTTGCAATTTTTTGAGGACTCTCCATACTGTTTTCAGTTATAGCTGTATTCACTTATGATGCTACCACCATTGTTACAAAGACCCTCTTTTTCTCATAGGTGTATTAGCATTTACTGTTGTATTTTCATAAAAGCCATGAAATGATACTTTGCTTGATTTTGATTTGTGCTCTTCTGATGATTAATGACTTTGAACATTTTTTTTCATATGCTATTGGCCATTTGCATGTCTTCTGACGAATACTCAGACCCATGGCCTATTCTTTCCGTTGGTTTTCCCCTCTAATATTTGACGTCTTTAGCTTGGCCTAGGCTCACAAGTGCCTTGAATGCTTAGCAGTACTCAGTGAAGCACTCAGTTGATATCTTGTGACCATGCTCCATCACCTGTGCATTAGATGTCCCTTAGCCACTCTCCCTGCCCACTGAGTCAGTATCTGTGAAGCTCCCCTTGATGATTGGAGATGGAGACAGCGATGGAGGATATCTGAGAATGATATATGCATCCAGAGAAAATCAATTGAATAGTAAAACTGCAGATCTTGGAAAAACTGTAGGATTTCAAGTCAATGAAAGTGACACGGAGGACTCTGATTCCCATGAAAACCACTGGTGCGTGCCATTGTGGGATGAAGCCATCTCAGATCACACAACAGGGAAATGATGCCTGAAGTGCCACAGAGTCAAGAATAAATAAGAAATCCCTGGAATACTTTTTGCAAAAGACAAACACAGAGGGACCTATATTTGATTCTTTTAAATGGTTATTCAGAAAAAAAAGAAATCAACCAAAAAACCCAGTACATTATTTGAAATTTTATAAGAATAGGATAGCAGAGAATAGCATAGTATTAGTACTAAGATTTATTAAATGCAAGATAAAAGATGGTTATTTTGATAAATTTTAGTTTTTCCCTAAGATGAAGTTCCAATTATTTCTGCCTCTCTGCTTAATAGAAAATGAAGATCTCCATTTTAGAGGATTTATTTGCTGCCTGCTCTGAACTGGACCAGTCAGGCTATGATCCCTCAAGCCCTTCAATGTTTCTGTAAACATTAGGAGGGGAGTGATCTATAGAGAGTTCTGTATCTCATATGTTCTGTTTCAGGGCTTAAAGACCATGTCCTGCTGGGCATGGGAGTGCACGCCTTTAATCTCAGCACTTGGGAGGCAGAGGCAGGTGGATCTCTTGTGAGTTCAAAGCCACCCAGGTCTCCATATCAAGTTCCAGGCTATCTGAGGCTACAGGAAGACTGTGTCTCCAAGAAAAAAAAAAAGGACCACATCCTATAGAGTCCAGGTCCATGGTCTGTTGTTGCATGAGTGCAAGAGTCTATCAGTCAGGAGACCACTTGACACTTTCCTACCTGAATAAGGTCAGCCCTCTGTATCCACTGATTCCACATGTATCAGCAATAAGGGGACAGAAAACAGCTTCAGCTGTCACCTCAGCAGCCTGAGGAGTTCCCCTAGACTTTTAGATACCTCGACTTATTTATTCTTATTTATTCTTGACTTAGGCTGAACTGGGATTCATGGCTTCAGTGTTGAAAATAATTTCAGGATTAGCTGCTTTATGATGAAGTAGAGTTGGAGATCTTATTGGAGATATCTTTGTATAGGCTTAAGCATGAGGGTTTAGAGGAAGAGGAGCACTCAGAAGAAAGACATATTCAAGTCCGGGAGGGAGTGGTATGTTCACCTCAAGGAAGAGTAGTAAGATGGATCCAAGGGTGGGTACAGGCTGCTCCCAGGGATCATTAGCAATTAATTGTCTGAGCACAGCCCTATATACCATTCTGGTGGCTCTCAAGTTGCATCTCAAAAGGTTGCTAAGACACTTTATTTTTAATCTCCCTTTTGATGAGAGATAAGCGACGTAGCTCTGGCTGTGCTTTGGTTGGAGTTATAATCTGATAAGATGAAATCAGAAGCCACTGGGACTACACAGAGCATTTGTTACACATCCTTCTGCTGTGAATGGAGTTTCTGGTGAGATTCCTAGAAAATGCACATTTACAGCTGGGAAGGGACAAAGGCCTGAAGCAGTTTCTAACTGTGCTAGGCTTCTGGCTTTACTGTCGTTGAACGGCCTCAGGTGGATTCCAGGGAGAGGGGCTCCTCTTCTCATGTCCCTAAAATTTCCCCTGCCTCAAACTAGCAACATATTAATTTGGGGAGGGGTATTTTTGAGACAGGGTCAGTCTCCCTTTAGTCCCAGCTATCCTGGAACTCTCTATGTAGACCAGGCTGGCCTTGAACTCACAGAGCTCCACCTGCCTTTGCCTCTGCCTCCTGAGTGCTGGGATTAAAGGCCTGTGCCCCCACACCTGGCTGAAAATTGTTTTTTTTCCTCTCTCTGAAAAATGTTTTTAAAAGATTGCCTCTGTACTGAATATGTCCAGACATTTCCCTACAGCACACAATGACAGTCATTGGCATGACATTTACATTGGATTATTATAAATCATCTAGAGACGATTTTAAGTATATAGGAGGGGAGATAGTCCAGTCTGTGAAGTGCTTGCCGTGCAAACATGAGGACCTGAGTTCGGATTCCCCTGAACTCAGCATAAACAAACCTGCCATCCCAGCGCTGCAGAGACAGAGGCAGAAGGAGCCCTGGAGCTTGCTGGCCAAGTTGGTCATCTGCAGGCTCAGTGGGGGATTGTCTAAAAAAGAAATAAGGTGGAGGGGCTAGAGAGATGGCTTAGTGATTAAGAGTGCTCACTGCTCTTGCAGATCACCCAAGCTCGGTTCCTAACTTCCACGTCCGGCAGCTCACAACCACATGTAACTCCAGCTCTAAGGAATCAGATGCTGCCTCTGGCTTCCCCAGGCACCAGCACTCTTGTGCACATGTGTGCATGCACACACACCACACACACACACACACACACACACACACACACACACACACACGCCCATGGAGGTCAGAAAAGAGCATCAGATCTTCTGGAACTGGAGTTATGGAGAGTTGTTAGCAGCCATGTGGGGCCTGGGATCCAAACTTGGTTCCCCCATAAGAGCAGCCAGTGCTCTTAACCAATGAGCCATATCTTTAATCCTAACAAACACACTATTTAAACTAATAAAAATAAATCTTAAAAAATAAGGTGGAGGGCTGGAGAGATGGCCTAGCAGTTAAGAGCACCGACTGCTCTTATACAGGACCCAGGTTCGATCCCCAGCACCCACATGGCGGCTGAGAACCATCTGTAACTCCAATTCCAGGAGAACTCCAGTTCCAGGGGAATCCGACACCCTCTTCTCACCTCCGCGGCATTGCACGACACGGGTGCACAGACCTACATGCAGACAGTACATTCATACACATAAATAAAATAAAATAAAATAAAATAAAATAAAATAAAATAAAATAAGGTGGAAAGCAATTGAAGAAGACACCTGATGTCAACCTCCAGATGCAGGCAGGAGATGTGCACACAGTCGGCCACGTACACATAGACCACATAAGCACACACACAAACACAGTACACAGGAAAACTTGTGCAGGTTCAATGCAAATACAATGCTACTTTATGTAAGGAATTTGAACATCCAAGGATTCTGGTGTCCAAGATGACCTGAAACTGATGCCCTGTGGACACTGGGGGATGATACTGGGGGATGATGCTTATTTTATGTGTATGAGCATATTGCCTGCATGATGTGAGTGCACCTGTGTCGTGCAATGCCCACAGACATCAGAAGAAGGTGTTGGAGTCCCCTGTTATTGACAGTTGTCAGCCGCCATGTGGGTGCTGGCAACTGAACCAGCTCCTCTGCAGGAGCAGTGGATGCTCTTAACCACTGAGCCAACTCTCCAGCCCTACTTTCTTATCTTGAAAGGGAAAACAATCTTCGACATTAGTATTCCATCTCATAAAGTGCTTTAAGCATGTTTAGGATGACAGATCTTTACTTCCAAGACACAGACCTCCCGTACCCCTCAGAGCTTATGAAAGGGAGAAGGAGTTCAGCTCAACTCTGTGGCTAGGACATCAGTGGAGGGCTGAGAAAGCCCTCGCGTGGAGCTCATTTGGAAATCTCTCATTGGCTGCTACTCTTGATACAGATGCCATTCTCTTTAAAAAGGCTTTAAAGTTTGGAAGGAAAAGTCAAGATAGCCACATACAATGGGGAGAGTGAGGCATTTGTTTCTTTTGGGAAAGCATTTATTTGTCCCAAGGTCTTAGTTAGCTTGCTCTCCCAGTGCATTGAAAGGTTCAAACTATGACAACTTATCTCATAATTTGTGTTTTTCTGGACCGCTTTCTAGTGTGGAGTTGACCAAAGCTGTAATTGGGCTGGGATATCCTCTTAACTCTAGCCAGAACATACCTTCTGCTAAAGTAGCATTTCTGGGGTAGCAAGCCTGCTTCCTGTCTTCCCTCCTGTCCTGACACCCACCTTCCTGGCTCGTCAGACACAAGCATAAGCCTGTCCCTTTATTTTCAGTTGATAGCAACATTACTGAGTAAAACACCAAAAAAAAAGAAAAAAGAGAACACTCATCTTTAAGACCTATTTGGTTTATGCATATATGTTTACATATAGTTTTATAGTATTTTGATTTTTCTGTCTCTTGGTTTCTTTTACATAATAGACTAAATGTTTCCCAGTATGGTGATCTAGTTTTCAATACTTGTGTGAGTGGAGCTAGACTCCTTTCCACACTCATGTTCTGTATTTAAGGGCTTAGTTTTCCTGCTTTTTTTTCTAGTACAATACGAAATCCTGTGCACATTACTGATTTCTTTACTTGATTAAGATTAATCCCAGGGGAGGAATTATTGGCGCAGAGAGTTGCAGTCTGTGCATAACTTTCTACGTGAGTTTTCTCTACCCAGCAAGGTTCATGGGTCTTATTCCATCTTAGCCAGTATTGGTTCTTACTGTTTTTTTTTTCTTATTTATACTAAAATAGAAGGCACTGACAGCTGTTTTAATGTCACTACTTGGATAAGTAGCAAGGGTGATTGTTTTCATGTTTCAGTCATTCAGGGTGGAGTCTCTGTTTATAATGTTTGTCTACTTGATGAGATTCGGTTTGCCATTTTCTTTATGGATTTGTGTCTCATGATGAGTGAATTGCTTAGCATTTCCTAACACTGGTTTCGTGCCTGACCAGTGATGTGACTATATCTGAAGAAAAATTAGGCAGTGAGGTTCATACAGGGATGTAGCTGGGAGGATAGATACTTGTGCCCTTCCCTTTGGCTACTCCAAGGAATTGGAATTTCCCCAGGAGTCTCATGCTTGGGAGCCCGTTTGCCAGTCCAAGGGGAAGCTTGTCTCCTACAAGGAGATTCCACAGCCTGCTTACAACTTACAGGACAGACAAGGAGCTTGGAGCTTAAAGATTGCTGCAACAATGGTGGACAGGACTCCCTTGACCAGGGCTTCTTGATTTTATATACTTCCTGTCCTCTAAACTTAAACCTCATGACAGGACCTGGGAGATGGTCTTTCAAGATGTGTGTGTGTGTGTGTGTGTGTGTGTGTGTGTGTGTGTGTGTGTAATTGGACATCTTTGTTTTCCTTCCCAGTGTAGCTGACAGTGCTGCATTGGAATTCCTACGTGGTCATCGTGGCCATCTATCACGTGACTGTACACAAGATAGTGTGTTTAGCAGGGCTGACAGGCTGCTGCAGAAGCGTCTGATTCCTGTGCCTTAGATGAGGGGATAGTGACTCTCAGGTCCTTCCTCCCTCTTGCCCAGCTTAGTGCAGGTCTGACATTTGCGCTGCCCTTCATGTGTCGCCCTTGTGCTTGCTTGCTGTTCTCAAGGTGTGCCACTTCCTTCTTGAGAGGCTGGGGCAGGGGAAACCCTGTGGATGGGAGCCTTAAGGATGTCCCTTAATTACTCAGAATATGCCTATGCATCGAAAAGTCATTCTCCAGGAGACTTCCTGGTTGCTTGTGACAACACTTTGAATATTTGGCCCGTCATCCTGTTCAAACGAGACATCTATATTTTAGTTTTAAAACAACAAAAATTTAAAAGACAGAAAAGAAGCTTTACTCCTTCTTCCTCTCTAGATTCCCCCATGAACATCTCTACCATCGGAGTGAACTCTCCTTACCAGCTGAGCTACCAGACACCCACAGCCTATCTGAGCTTCTCCCTCTCGACAGGAAAGGAATCCAAGAAGAAAGGTGAGAAAGGAGGCAGCATTCCCAGGCAGCTCTCCTGCATGTGTGCGTGCATGTGTGCGTGACAGCCACATGCCCCCCATCCTGTAGTGGTAGGGAATTTGGAGGAGAGATGACCAGATCTGCATCCAGCCTGTGCAGTTATTGGCATGGTTAGGTCTGGCGTGGTCACCTGGAGACCCACAGGCTGTGACACACATTCATATCCAGCGGCTTCACCTGGAAATGCAGCAGTTTCCTCACTGAACCCACACCTTCCTTCCACCCAGCAGTATCATGATCTCATGCCTGCTGAGACAACTCTGTCCAGACACTGAAAGTAGGGAAGTAGAACCTGAATAGCATGCTATTTGGATCCCAAACCTAGCAGACTCTAGTTCTGTGTCCCAGACAGACCTACTCTGTGTGGGCAGGAAGCAAAGCCATAGAAGACAGCCTGTGCTGTTGAGGCCGGCCACACAGAAGGGAGACAGATGGCAGGTGAGAGCCAGTGGAAGGGCAGCAGCAGTGTGGCACGCTCCTGGGGGGGGGGGGATGCTGAGAGCGGGTGAGACCGCAGGACCTCCCCACCCACCTGTCATCTGGGATAGCAACATGGGAATGCACAGCGAGGGAAACCGGCCTTGGAGGCGTTGCTTTCACTGCCTCTTTGGTTCTCACAGATGGTGGAGGTAAGGCTGCAAGTTGAGAAGCTTGGAGCCAGTTCTCCACTTGCCCTGGCTGCCTGTGTGACTTGACTTCCTCATGCTTTACTCTCCTTGGTAAAAGAGGGCTGGTTAGCCGGGCGTGGTGGCACACGCCTTTAATCCTAGCACTTGGGAGGCAGAGGCAGGTGGATCTCTGTGAGTTCAAGGCCAGCCTGGTCTACAAAGTGAGTTCCAGGACAGCTGGGGCTACAGGGAGACCCTGTATCAAAAAGACCAAAAAAAGGGGGAGTCTGGTTATTTGGGGCTGTGGAGGCATCCACATTAAACCCCACTTTGTCATCATTTGTAGGCTCAGTCCCTGATGTGCCCTTAATGATTGACTGACAGAGCTGGCAGCCAATAATTCCCATTGCTTTAGAGCAGAAATGAGCCACCCCAAATACTCTGCAGCCTCCTCCAGGTGAACATGATGCTTGAGAAAGCTGTCCCCTAAAACTCAGCTATCTCTACCTCCTCAAGGGAAGGGAAAATTTGTAGATGACGTCATGTCTCCGCTCCCGAGAGTGCGAACCCCTCCTGAGAACAACGTTGAGTTCCAGGACCTCTGCCCCGAGGCCCGGGAGAAGCTGCAGGATATGTGTCGCCAGATGTGAGTGCCTGGATGGGGAGAGGGGCTCCCCAGACAGGAGACAGGTGGACAGTTGTTCTCAGAAAGCCCTGCTACGGTCACAGCAGTAGGTGAGCTGTACTAGGCTGTCTACACTACCAGGCACTCCCCATATCAGCCTGGCTGCACACACACACACACACACACACACACACACACACACACACACACACCATGCCCCTTCCCATTTTCCAGATAAAAACAAGGCAATGGGTAAGCAGTTGCCTGAGCTGGCCTGGCTCTGTCAGCCTGACTCCGAGCAGTGCACTGCCTCTGCTGCAGCCTCCCTTACCTGAGGAAATCCTTTGTATGGCTCCTTGCAGTTCACAGGTTTTGTACCTCAAATGGTAATTTCTTGGCATAGATTGCTAGATGTTCTCCAAAAAGGAAAAAAAAATCTCTCAAAACAAAGAAAATATTTCAGCTGCAAGGGTGGTTCATAGTATAATGATTTGGAGATTTCATGAGGTCTAGCAAAAAGTTTATTTCTCCAAAAGCCTAGCTCATAAAGATGAAAAATCTATTCACATTTAAGTCACATATGTTCTTGGGGAGGTGGTCACTGGGCCAGGGCATGGGCAGGCAGCAGCCACCCAGCTGACCTCTGTACTGTGACATTCTAGAAGGAACCTATCTTCCCCAGGAACCTCAGGGAATGGGTTGTCTCTAGCTCTTTCAGAGACCCTTCGTGTATATTTCCACGGCATGGGTTCTCATGTCCCGTTCTAGGCAGTCGAGCAAGGGCTGGCCTTACATGGGCTCTGAGATCGTCACATCCCGTTCTAGGCAGTTGAGCAAGGGCTGGCCTTACATGGGCTCTGAGATCGTCACGTCCCGTTCTAGGCAGTCGAGCAAGGGCTGTCCTTACATAGGCTCTGAGATTGCCCCATTTCTTCCTCCCAGTACTACTTTTGAGTATGAAGACGGGTGGGATGGAGATATGTACATTAGGAACAAGGGAATGGGGCGGGAGTCTGGGTGTTGGGGGAGAGCGAGAGCACCTAGGGGTACATTCATCTCGTTCCCCACAGAGAAGCTGAGAGAGCCGCATGGAAAGGGAAGAACATCTGCCCTACAATAATACGAAACTACAGGGCAAATATCCCATCTCATTCGATGCTCACCTCCAAAGGGGATTCTCACCACACTCACAGGGGAGGAACTCAGATCTCCACTTCCACTCCCAGCCACCACACTCACACGAACCGCCACTCTCAAGAGTGGAAGGCACCTAAGAAGCCCATCAAGCTGCATTACACTTTCTATGACGGCTCCTCCTTTGTTTAATATCCTTTTGATGGGTGCTGCTCTTTCTTCCCAGTTCAGCCCCAGAGAACTCCAGGGCTGACAGGTAAGTGTTCCCTTTCGCTCCTGGTTCCTAGTCCACCAGAGAAGCCTGGTGAGTGTAGATCCTCCAGGGCGGTGTCTGTTGAGACTGGGTCTGAGGAAGACTTTCTAGTTTTAAGAACCAGTATAGTGTGCTCACTTCAGCAGCACATATACTAAAATTGGAAGGATACAGAGAAGATTAGCATGGCCCCTGCGAAAGGATGACATGCAAATCTGTGAAGTGTTCCATATTAAAAAAAGAACCAGTATAGTTCAGAACAGCAGGAATATATCAAGCTCCTGACACCTGGGAGGAACTTGTCTTGCAGGTGGATCCCGACCTGCAGGGCTTTGCCAGGAAAGAGGAAGCTGCAGACAGGATGGGTTCATGTCCATGCTGTCTAGCTGAGAGAAGGGGCGGCCCTAAATCCTTAGGCTTTATTTCCCTGACCATGACTCGATGGCTGTGCCTTGTGGTCCTGCACTTCTCTTCCAAGGTTCCAATACTTGAGCCTAAGACCTCACACCAACTGCTCCACATGTGATTGATCTGCAGCCGAGTCCACCTTGGTCCGTGGGAGTGGGGTAGCTGAATCCTGACCTTGGATGTGCAGGTGGCAGAAGACACTTTCCTCCTGTGAATCTCATGGGAGTTATAGACCCTCTTCCCAGAAATGTGCACTTATACTCACATGCATGCCAGGTATGATCTGAAGCTGCAGAGCACTTGGGACCCTCAGAAGTCTGCATGTATCTAGGTGTGAGAACTCTAGGAAAGTTTAGACTTGCAGAAGACAGATCCCTTCAGAAGTCACCAGGGTCTGTGCATATCTTAGAGTGGATTGAATCAACTTCTTTCTCTGTTCACAGAGAGGTACTTAGTAGCTATTTTGTGAAATCGATTAAAATAAACTGGATAAACCATTAAAACTTCTGGGGGAGCAACTTTACTTTGATTTCTTCTAACATTTAAATTTGGGTAGTGAAGTTAAAAAAAAAAAAAAAAAGAGAGAACTTTGGAGAACACCTGGGAGGGAAGTCTTGGAACTGTCCTTTTCACATGTCCTATCGCCTACGCCCCAGCATTTCCAGACCAGATCCAGATGCCCTGCCAGTGATCCAGCAAGGACTTGATGCCAATGAGGTCAGAACACTTATTCCTGGTTATGAAGACTGAGTTCCCTTCATTGTAGAAATAGGGAAAGAGAGCCCCAAAGAGGCAGTGTCATCTAATCAGTGTCACAAAAGGAACTCAGTGGCATAGCCTCAAATAAAAAAGGCTTCTGTGCCTCAGTTTAAGACTTTCTCTCAGGGACCATTTTTATACCTTTAAAGATTATTTCTGCCGGGGGCGACAGAGGCAGGTGGATCTCTGTGCGTTCAAGGCCAGCATGGTCTACACAGTGAGTTCCAGGCCAGCTGGGACTACAGGAAGGGCCCTGAACACTCAGGATCACCTACCTTTGGAGGAGAGAGCAGGTGTCTGAACCATCTCAGCTACATTCCTGGGCCCACGTGGGGTGGCAGGCAGGCTTGTCTGGCAACAGCCTCCACACTTTGGCCTCTTCTTTTTGGTCTTTTCGAGACAGGGTCTCCCTATAACCCCAGCTGTCCTGGAACTCGCTCTGTAGACCAGGCTGGCCTTGAACTCACAAAGATTCACCTGCCTCTGCCTCCCAAGTGCTAGGATCTTGACTGAACTGGGAATTCAGAATTTAAGTGCTCTGTCAACGACGCCTCATTGTTTTCCCCGGCCATAAATGAATCCACTCATCACACGCTCCAGCCCCACCTCCACCCTTCCCATAGGAATCCAGCAAATTCTTTTGAGGGCAGCTGCTGCTTTAGACAGTTGGGGGACCCCTTGCTCCTTTTCTGATTTTTCACTTCATTTACCAAGATTAACACCTTGTTCACAAATTACCTTTCTGCTCAGGGGACCTGAGAGGATCGGCTGGGACCTTTGCTCTCACGTGTTTCAGAATGATGAGGTGAGAGCCCCTGGGTGAGACCGCCTCAACCCTCTTATCTGCTGCTGTAGGAACCCTTGACTCCCATCTTGACAGTGGTAACATCCAGTTCATTTTCTTCTTGGAAGTCACAGAGGCCAGGGCTCTAGATTCAGTTTTTGTCTGTGTTCATTTCTTTTCTTGTTGCTGTGACAAAAGTCCTGACAAAAGTAACTTAAAGAAAGAAGGGTTTCGGGGCTGGAGAGATGGCCTAGCGGTTAAGAGCGCCGACCGCTCTTGCAGAGGACCCGGGTTCGATCCCCAGCACCCACATGGCGGCCGAGAACCGTCTGAAACTCCAATTCCAGGAGAACTCCAGTTCCAGGGGAATCCAAGACCCTCTTCTGACCTCCGCGGCATTGCACGACACGGGTGCACAGACTTGCACGCAGACAGTACATTCATACACATACAGAAATAAATAAAAAAAAAAAAGAAGGGTTTCTTTTGGCTCTCAGTTTGAAGGTACAGTCTATTGTGGTGTGGAAGGATGGCATTGCAGCAGGTGCATAGGTGGCTGTGTACGTCACAGGAAGCAGAGATGAAGGGGGAGAACTTGCTTCCTCCTTTTTATCCAGCTCCCGAGACGGTGCTGCTCACATTCAGAATATTAAATCTCCCTGGAAGGAAATGTCCTCACAAACACCTCCAGAGGCTTGTCTTTTAGGTGATTAGAAATCCCATCAAGTTGACAGTCAACAGCCACCCAGTGTCCTTGCTTGCACACATTACTTGATCTATGTGCTTGACTTTTCTTGGTTACAAGATGAAGATGGGCTCAGTGATATTACAGAAGTTCTGCATCCCAGTGTTCACAGGCCAGGATGAAGAAGCAGGCTGTCTGACCCTCCTAAGATGAAAAGGTGTTCGGGAAGCATTTCTTGATCTCCTGGCCTCTGTAGAATGCCATGTTTACCATCAACTGTTTTCAGTGCCACGTTGGTGGGCACAGCTCTCAGGTAAAAATGTTCTTTCTTTGGAGTAGCCCCAAATTCCAAACTGTAACCAATTTGAACTGGCTGTGTCAGCCTCGGGACCATGTTAGTGCTAGTTTCACTCTCCCTAGGGTGTCGGTGACTACCACGGTCTTTGGATTTATGTTGCCGTGTCATGGACAGGTGTCCGTGAGCTGCTTACTTTGCTGCTTTTTGGCAGATCTTCTTTAGAGAAATGTGTATTCGAGTCCTTTGCTTGTTTCTTGATTGTTTTTTTTTTTTTTTTCGTGAAATGTTTGCTGGGACTTGAACCCACGGCCTCAAATGTGCCAGAGTACACACTATTACTGAGCCATGACCTTAGCCCCCAAAGTTTTTGATTTTGATAAAGTCCTTTTTTTTTCATTTTGTTGCCTATGCTTTCAGTTTTTCAAAGTTAAGGCACCACTGTCAAATTGGAGATGATAGAGATGTACTCTGTGTCTCTGTGCTGGATAGCTTTAGTGTCAACTTGACACACCTGGTTGAGGGAGCCTCAACTGGGGAATTGGCTCCAATGGATTGGCCTGTGGCCACGTCTGTGGAGTATTGTCTTGATTGTCAGGCAATGTGGGAGGGCCCAGCCCACAATGAGTAGTGCCTCCCTGGGCAGGTTGTTGTGTACTGTATAAGAAGGCAGGCTGGACATGAGCCAGGGGAGCAAGCCAGTGAACAGCATTCCTCCATGGCCTGTGCTTCAGCTCCTGCCTCCAGGTTCCTGCCCTTAGTTCCTGTCTTGGGCTCCCTTAGTGATGAACTGTGACCCAGGAGATGTAAGCTGAATAAACCCTTTCCTCCCCAAGTTGGTGTTGGTCAGAGTATTTTGTCATGGCAGTGGAAGACAAACTAGAACAGTCTCCTAAGAACTTTAGGGGAGACACTCTTACTATAGGTCTCTGAGTATTTTGAGCTAATATTTGCATGTTGTATGAGATAAGGGCCCAGTTTCATTCCTTGCATGTAGATATCAGCTATCCCAGGGTTATTTTCTGAATAGACTTTTTTTTTTTTGAGACAGGGTCTCTCTATAGCCCCAGCTGTTCTATAACTCACTGTGTAGACCAGGCTGGCCTTGAACTCACAAAGATCCGCCTGCCTCTGCCTCCCAAGTGCTAGGATTAAAGGTGTGTGCCACCACGCCCGGCTTAAAGATGGTTCTTAGCTGCCATATGAGTGCTGGCAATCGAACCCGGGTCCTCTGCAAGAGCAGTCGGTGCTCTTAACCGCTGAGCCATCTCTCCAGCCCCTGAACAGACCATTCTTTCCTAGTCAAATGGTCCTGGAACTCTTGGCAACAATAAATTGACTGTAGCTACAAGGATCTATTTTCATGCTATCTTAATCCACTGATCTAATCCACATCTGTCCTCGTGCCAGACCACACTGTTTCAATTACTGAAGATTTGTGGCAAGTTGTTTGTTTTGTTTTGGGCTTGAGTTTTTATTTTTAGGCTTTTTGAGGCCTAACTGTTGTCTCACTATGTAGTCCCAGCTGGCCTGGAACTCAGTATGTAGACCAGGCTGGCACAGAGATCTGCCTGCCTCTCCCAGCCTTGTGGGTATTTGTAAAGGATATTGGTCTGCAGTTCTCTTACATCTTTGTCTTGCTCTGTATCAGGATAGCAGTGGCCTCACAGAATGAATTAGGAAGTGTTTAGTCTGCTGCACCTTTAATTTTTGGCAAGAGTTTGAAAACAATTGGTGGTAGCTCTTTAAATGTTTGGTAGAAAAGCCATCTGAAGCACACTTAAAAGTTCAAGTCTATTAAAAGTCTCTTAACTGTGGGCTGTTGTAAAATCCAAAACAAGTACAGTCTTATTTCAAAGGGAAATCAGGCAACAGCTCACACAAAAACCTAAGTCCAGCAAAGTAGCTCAAGGCTGGACACCTGGGATTCACTCACAATCTTCTGGGCTCCAAAGGGTTTTGGCAGCTCCCCCTCTCTGACTCTGCCGTCCATGGCACCACAGCTCATCTCACAGGTCCAGGCTGGACTCCATTCCAACACCTGCCGCTGCTCTTGGTGGTCATCCCGTGGTCCTGGCATCTCACAAAGCTGGAGTCGTCACTGAAACTGAGGCAGGCACCTTCACCAATGGCCCTTCTGACCTCTCATGGTGCAAAGCCTCAGCTTCTCTCCATGACCCCTACAATCTTGGGGTCTTCACTGCAATCGAGGTGCCTTCCACCACTGGTCTCTTCCTTGCCTCTCAACAGTGCTAAGCCTCGGCTGCCTTCTGTGACCCCCTCAAATTTCAACACCAGAACCATATAGAGACTCTTACACGTTACCAAGTCCTGCTTCTGGCTCGAGATGGAGGCTCAGGCCCTTCTGGAACATAGCTTCTGTGTGCGACCCTGAAGAAATTCTTCCCAGAAGATTTCACCACAGTGATGCTGGTCTCTTGTTACTTACAGCTGATTTTTCAGCCCAGCTAACCAGCATCAATTGTCCCAGTACAAAAAGATTTCACTTCAGGTTCTTGGTCTCTTGTTACTTACGCTGATTCTTCAGCCCCAGCCTCGACCAGAACCCACAGATTACACAGTCCATATGCTCTCTGCTCCCCTTTTGAAACTAGAACTTCACAAAGCCAGGCCTCTATCTTCTACAACTCCTTCAGCAAAACTGCTCCAAAGCTCCACAGCAACAATCTTTAGGCCATTCCATGTCTTCCCATCCCAAAGTTCCAAACGCCTCCACATTCCCCAAAACACCCCAAGGTCAGGTCTGTCACAGCAATACTCCCACTCTTCTGATACCAATTTCTGTTCTAGTTTATCTTCAATTGCTGTGACAAAATACTCTGACCAACACCAACTTGGGGGGAGGAAAGGGTTTATTCAGCTTACATTCCTGGGTCACAGTTCATCACTAAGGGAGCCCAAGAAGGAAACTAAGGGCAGGAACCTGGAGCAGGAGCTACGCACAGGCAATGGCAGGACAAATGCTGTTCTTGCTTGCTCCCCTGGCTCCTGTCTCGCCTGCCTTCTATACAGTACACAACACTGCCCAGGGAGGCACTACTCATTGTGGGCTGGGCCCTCCACACTGCCTGCACAATCAGACAATACTCCACAGACGTGGCCACAGGCCAATCCATTGGAGCAATTCCCCATTAGGCTCCCTCACCCAGGTGTGTCAAGTTGACACTAAAGCTATCCCAGCACAGAGACACAGAGTACATCTCTATATCTCCAATTTGACAGTGGTGCCTTAACTTTGAAAAACTGAAAGCATAGGCACAAAATGAAAAAAAGGACTTTATCAAATCAAAAACTTTGGGGGCTAAGGTCATGGCTCAGTAATAGTGTGTACTCTGGCACATTTGAGGCCGTGGGTTCAAGTCCCAGCAACACATTTCAGCAGAAAAAAAAAAAAAAAAACAATCAAGAAACAAGCAAAGGACTCGAATACACATTTCTCTAAAGAAGATCTGCCAAAAAGCAGCAAAGTAAGCAGCTCACGGACACCTGTCCATGACACGGCAACATAAATCCAAAGACCGTGGTAGTCACCGACACCCTAGGGAGAGTGAAACTAGCACTAACATGGTCCCGAGGCTGACACAGCCAGTTCAAATTGGTTACAGTTTGGAATTTGGGGCTACTCCAAAGAAAGAACATTTTTACCTGAGAGCTGTGCCCACCAACGTGGCACTGAAAACAGTTGATGGTAAACATGGCATTCTACAGAGGCCAGGAGATCAAGAAATGCTTCCCGAACACCTTTTCATCTTAGGAGGGTCAGACAGCCTGCTTCTTCATCCTGGCCTGTGAACACTGGGATGCAGAACTTCTGTAATATCACTGAGCCCATCTTCATCTTGTAACCAAGAAAAGTCAAGCACATAGATCAAGTAATGTGTGCAAGCAAGGACACTGGGTGGCTGTTGACTGTCAACTTGATGGGATTTCTAATCACCTAAAAGACAAGCCTCTGGAGTGTTTGTGAGGACATTTCCTTCCAGGGAGATTTAATATTCTGAATGTGAGCAGCACCGTCTCGGGAGCTGGATAAAAAGGAGGAAGCAAGTTCTCCCCCTTCATCTCTGCTTCCTGTGACGTAACAGCCACCTATGCACCTGCTGCGATGCCATCCTTCCACACCAATAGACTGTACCTTCAAACTGAGAGCCAAAAAGACAACCCTTCTTTTTTTTTTTTTTTATTTTTTGTATGTGTATGAATGTACCGTAGGTGTCAATCTGTGCACCGTGTCGTGCAATTGCCGCGGAGGTCAAGAAGAGGGTCTTGGATTCCCCTGGAACTGGCAGTTTCCATTGGACTGGAGTTTTCAGACGGTTCGGCCGCCATGTGGGTGCTGGGGATCGAACCGGGTCCTCTGCAAGAGCGGTCGGCGCTCTTAAACCGCTAGGCCATCTCTCCACGCCCCGAAACCCTTCTTTCTTTAAGTTACTTTTGTCAGGACTTTTGTCACATAGCAACAAGAAAAGAAATGAACACAGACAAAAACTGAATCTAGAGCCCTGGCCTCTGTGACTTCCAAGAAGAAAATGAACTGGATGTTACCACTGTCAAGATGGGAGTCAAGGGTTCCTACAGCAGCAGATAAGAGGGTTGAGGCGGTCTCACCCAGGGGCTCTCACCTCATCATTCTGAAACACGTGAGAGCAAAGGTCCCAGCCGATCCTCTCAGGTCCCCTGAGCAGAAAGGTAATTTGTGAACAAGGTGTTAATCTTGGTAAATGAAGTGAAAAATCAGAAAAGGAGCAAGGGGTCCCCCAACTGTCTAAAGCAGCAGCTGCCCTCAAAAGAATTTGCTGGATTCCTATGGGAAGGGTGGAGGTGGGGCTGGAGCGTGTGATGAGTGGATTCATTTATGGCCGGGGAAAACAATGAGGCGTCGTTGACAGAGCACTTAAATTCTGAATTCCCAGTTCAGTCAAGATCCATAGCACTTGGGAGGCAGAGGCAGGTGAATCTTTGTGAGCTCAAGGCCAGCCTGGTCTACAGAGGCGAGTTCCAACAGCTGGGTTAATAGGGAGACCCTGTCTCGAAAAGACCAAAAAAGAAGAGGCCAAAGTGTGGAGGCTGTTGCCAGACAAGCCTGCCTGCCACCCCACGTGGGCCCAGGAATGTAGCTGAGATGGTTCAGACACCTGCTCTCTCCTCCAAAGGTAGGTGATCCTGAGTGTTCAGGGCCTTTCCTGTAGTCCCAGCTGGCCTGGAACTCACTGTGTAGACCATCTGCTGGCCTTGAACGCACAGAGATCCACCTGCCTGTCGCCCCCGGCAGAAATAATCTTTAAAGGTATAAAAATGGTCCCTGAGAGAAAGTCTTAAACTGAGGCACAGAAGCCTTTTTTATTTGAGGCTATGCCACTGAGTTCCTTTTGTGACACTGATTAGATGACACTGCCTCTTTGGGGCTCTCTTTCCCTATTTCTACAATGAAGGGAACTCAGTCTTCATAACCAGGAATAAGTGTTCTGACCTCATTGGCATCAAGTCCTTGCTGGATCACTGGCAGGGCATCTGGATCTGGTCTGGAAATGCTGGGGCGTAGGCGATAGGACATGTGAAAAGGACAGTTCCAAGACTCCCTCCCAGGTGTTCTCCAAAGTTCTCTCTTTTTTTTTTTTTTTTTTAACTTCACTACCCAAATTTAAATGTTAGAAGAAATCAAAGTAAAGTTGCTCCCCCAGAAGTTTTAATGGTTTATCCAGTTTATTTTAATCGATTTCACAAAATAGCTACTAAGTACCTCTCTGTGAACAGAGAAAGAAGTTGATTCAATCCACTCTAAGATATGCACAGACCCTGGTGACTTCTGAAGGGATCTGTCTTCTGCAAGTCTAAACTTTCCTAGAGTTCTCACACCTAGATACATGCAGACTTCTGAGGGTCCCAAGTGCTCTGCAGCTTCAGATCATACCTGGCATGCATGTGAGTATAAGTGCACATTTCTGGGAAGAGGGTCTATAACTCCCATGAGATTCACAGGAGGAAAGTGTCTTCTGCCACCTGCACATCCAAGGTCAGGATTCAGCTACCCCACTCCCACGGACCAAGGTGGACTCGGCTGCAGATCAATCACATGTGGAGCAGTTGGTGTGAGGTCTTAGGCTCAAGTATTGGAACCTTGGAAGAGAAGTGCAGGACCACAAGGCACAGCCATCGAGTCATGGTCAGGGAAATAAAGCCTAAGGATTTAGGGCCGCCCCTTCTCTCAGCTAGACAGCATGGACATGAACCCATCCTGTCTGCAGCTTCCTCTTTCCTGGCAAAGCCCTGCAGGTCGGGATCCACCTGCAAGACAAGTTCCTCCCAGGTGTCAGGAGCTTGATTATTCCTGCTGTTCTGAACTATACTGGTTCTTTTTTTAATATGGAACACTTCACAGATTTGCATGTCATCCTTTCGCAGGGGCCATGCTAATCTACTCTCTTTATCCTTTCAATTTTTAGTATATGTGCTGCTGAAGTGAGCACACTATACTGGTTCTTAAAACTAGAAAGTCTTCCTCAGACCCAGTCTCAACAGACACCGCCCTGGAGGATCTACACTCACCAGGCTTCTCTGGTGGACTAGGAACCAGGAGCGAAAGGGAACACTTACCTGTCAGCCCTGGAGTTCTCTGGGGCTGAACTGGGAAGAAAGAGCAGCACCCATCAAAAGGATATTAAACAAAGGAGGAGCCGTCATAGAAAGTGTAATGCAGCTTGATGGGCTTCTTAGGTGCCTTCCACTCTTGAGAGTGGCGGTTCGTGTGAGTGTGGTGGCTGGGAGTGGANGTGTTTGGACATTTTAAGGACTGTGGGGCTTTTAAGGTTGTACTGTCTTAGGTTGTGATTAATGTTAACATCATACTTTGGGGATAAGAACTGGAAAGGTGGTGGTTTAATAGTGATGTGTTTTGTGTGTCAAGTTGACAAGGGGTCAATTGTGCTGGATAGCTTTAGTGTCAACTTGACACACCTGGTTGAAGGAGCCTCAATTGGGGAATTGACTCCTTTGGATTGGCCTGTGGCCACGTCTGTGGAGTATTGTCTTGATTGTCAGGCAATGTGGGAGGGCCCAGCCCACAATGAGTAGTGCCTCCCTGGGCAGGTTGTTGTGTACCATATAAGAAGGCAGGCTGGGCATGAGCCAGGGGAGCAAGCCAGTGAACAGCATTCCTCCATGGCCTGTGCTTCAGCTCCTGCCTCCAGGTTCCTGCCCTTAGTTCCTGTCTTAGGCTCCCTTAGTGATGAACTGTGACCCAGGAGATGTAAGCTGAATAAACCCTTTCCTCCCCAAGTTGGTGTCGGTCAGAGTGTTTTGTCATGGCAGTGGAAGACAAACTAGAACAGTCTCCTAAGAACTTTAGGGGAGACACTCTTACTATAGGTCTCTGAGTATTTTGAGCTAATATTTGCATGTTGTATGAGATAAGGGCCCAGTTTCATTCCTTGCATGTAGATATCAGCTATCCCAGGGTTATTTTCTGAATAGACTTTTTTTTTTTTGAGACAGGGTCTCTCTATAGCCCCAGCTGTTCTATAACTCACTGTGTAGACCAGGCTGGCCTTGAACTCACAAAGATCCGCCTGCCTCTGCCTCCCAAGTGCTAGGATTAAAGGTGTGTGCCACCACGCCCGGCTTAAAGATGGTTCTTAGCTGCCATATGAGTGCTGGCAATCGAACCCGGGTCCTCTGCAAGAGCAGTCGGTGCTCTTAACCGCTGAGCCATCTCTCCAGCCCCTGAACAGACCATTCTTTCCTAGTCAAATGGTCCTGGAACTCTTGGCAACAATAAATTGACTGTAGCTACAAGGATCTATTTTCATGCTATCTTAATCCACTGATCTAATCCACATCTGTCCTCGTGCCAGACCACACTGTTTCAATTACTGAAGATTTGTGGCAAGTTGTTTGTTTTGTTTTGGGCTTGAGTTTTTATTTTTAGGCTTTTTGAGGCCTAACTGTTGTCTCACTATGTAGTCCCAGCTGGCCTGGAACTCAGTATGTAGACCAGGCTGGCACAGAGATCTGCCTGCCTCTCCCAGCCTTGTGGGTATTTGTAAAGGATATTGGTCTGCAGTTCTCTTACATCTTTGTCTTGCTCTGTATCAGGATAGCAGTGGCCTCACAGAATGAATTAGGAAGTGTTTAGTCTGCTGCACCTTTAATTTTTGGCAAGAGTTTGAAAACAATTGGTGGTAGCTCTTTAAATGTTTGGTAGAAAAGCCATCTGAAGCCAGGGACTTTCTATTTGTTAGGAATGGTTTTATTGCTATTATTATGGTTTTCTTTACCAAAGATGTGTGTGTTTGTGTGGGTGCGTGTGTGGGGGTCTGCTGTGCACAGGAGTGTGGGGTGGGAGGTCCACCGTGGCTGTTGTTCCTCAGGAGCTAGCCACTTGTTTTATAAGACAAGGTCTCTCATTGGTTTGGGGCTCACCAATTACACTAGCTCAAAGGATCTGTCTGTCCCCATCTGTGCATCGCTGGTATCACAAAAGCACACCACCATGCCCAGCTTCTTTACATGGGTTCTGGACATCAGACTTAGGTTCTTAAGCTTGCATGGCAAGCACTTCGGTGACTGAGCTATCTCCTTAGCCCTTAACACATGATCTTGTTGTTAGGTCTATTTGTATATTTTATACTTCTTTTTGTCACATTGGGTATCTGTGTGTTCCCAGAAATTTGTTTCATCTAGGTCACCTAGCTTTTGGTATTTGGTTATTTCTATTATCCTGTTTGGAGCTTTCCTTATTTCTGTAAGATAAGCACTATTGTACTGTCATTTCTCTTTTAAAAAAAAATTATTTCTTATTTTTGTTTTATGTGTATGAGTGCTGTGGAAGTCAGAAGAGGGTTTTAGATCCTCTGGAACTGGGGTTAGTCACCATGTGGGTACTGGGATTCGAACCTGGGTCTTCTGCAAGAGCACTTAGTGTTCTTAACCACTGAGCCATCTCTCCAGGCTTATCTATTTATTTATTTATTTACTTCTTTTCTTTTCTTTCTTTCTTTCTTTCTCTTTCTTTCTTTCTTTCTTTCTTTCTTTTTTTTTTTTTTTTTTTGGTCTTTTCTGAGACAGGGTCTCCCTGTAGCTTCAGCTGCTCCTGGAACTCACTCTGTAGACCAGGCTGGCTCTTGAACTCACAAAGATTCCCGCTGCCTCTGCCCTCCCAATGCTAGGCCATGGTAAAGACTTGCCGCCACCAACGCCCGGCCCCTCTTTCTTTCATCTTCTGTGGATAAGGTCTCACGTTGCCAGCCACAGGCTGTGCCTAGAAACTTGCTATATAGACCAACCTGAGCCTTGATCAATCAAAGGCCTCCTTGTCCCTACGCATCCCAGTTGTACTGTCATTTTCTAAGACTAGAGTCTTTCTCCAGCTGTTTTTGCTCTCCTCCCCTCCTCTTCCCTAGACCTATTTTCTTGGAATGTCCATTATGCATATTGTTGGTGTGTTTGATGAATCTTCCAAGGACTCTGAGCTTGCTATTTTTCGTTGTGGGGGTGAGGATTTTTTTTGAGAAGGCGCTTCACACAGGCTGACCCAAAAACTAACTATGTTAGCCCAGCGGTCAGCTTAGAATTCACAGTTATTCTCCTGCCTCAGTCTCATAAGTGCTGAGATTATACATACTGGTTCCATGCAAATACACATTGGCATATTCTTTTTCTTTTTTTTCTTTTATCTGTACTGTCTGGATAATTTCAACTGACTTATCTTCCCAATACAAGAAGATTTTTTTTCTCATATGCTTAACTTGCTGCTGGAACATGTTTAGTGAAGTTTTCATTTCAGTTATTGTATTATCCAGCTCCAGATCTTCTGTTGGGTTACTTTTTTATTCCTACTTGATTTTCTTTCTCCTTCCCTTCTTTTCAATTTTTTGAAGCTGGTGGGAAAAATTTCAGAAGGCAGACTCCACTGCTAGTTGTTAAGTTCTTCTGTCTGCCTTTGACATTCCTGCACCCATACAGCAGCTTCCAACTCTACATCCGTGGGGCCTCGTAGCTGGGAGATGGACGTGGAAATGCTCCTAGACTGGTCAAAGGGGAGGCAGCCTGACAGTACTAGAAAAATTGCTGGTTCTTGAGATAAGATCCTGGCTCTGTCACTTGTTGTGTGAAATGGGGCAAGACAGTCTCTTCACCTCAGATTCCTCACCAGTATGGCAATAACTCGTCTTGGTTTTCCTGAGACTTTCATGTTTTAGCACTAAAATCCTATGCTCCCAATACCATTCAGACCATGAAAACTCTACTGGGATGTGAGATGGAATGAGTACCACATATTATAAGGCCAATGTGGGCTGGAGAGATGGCCTAGAGAGGTAGCAGTAAGAGCCCGACCGCTCTTTGCAGAGGACCCGGGTTCGATCCCCAGCACCCACATGGCGGCCGAGAGCCGTCTGAAACTCCAGTTCCAGGAGAACTCCAGTTCCAGGGGAATCCGAGACCCTCTTCTGACTTCCGCGGCATTGCACGACACGGGTGCACAAACCTGCATGCAGACAGTACATTGATACACATACCGAAATAAATAAAATTAAAAAAAAAACTGTTAATCATTATTTAAAAAAAAAAATAAGGCAATGTGAAGAACAGGAAGTAGATATAGGAAAGGCCTGGGGTATGTCTGGGTTCCACAATCATTTAATTATTGAGTACAGAAAGCGCAGGCAGGGCGTGAGGCGCAGTGTGCCGTAGGGTGAATACTTTCATGTGGAGACTTGGTCTTTTGGGGGGCCTGAGAGAGCAGCAGAGCTTTCTGTCCGTTCGACTTGACCCACTCATCCAGCTATCCCTCCGGAAACATCGCCGTGCTTCAGATTCCCACGTGCTGCACAGCCAGAAGCATCACCTGCCTCTTTAACGACACACCTAATACCTTTACGGCCCTGTTCAATGCTGAAGGCCAAGGCTGCGTTTACTACAACCTAAAGAACTGGTAAGTGGGTCAGGGGAAGTCTAGCCTCATGAACTATTCTTTGAGGTAAAAGTTCCTGGTTGAAGGGGGCATCCAGGGAGGCAGTGAGGCAAGGTGAAGTGATGCCTGTAGGAACAAAGCCCTCTGCATCCATGTTGACCCACTGAGAAGAGAATCTCTCCAAGTCCTTCCACTGTCACATGAGAACATGAAGATCTTGGTCAGATTCACAGGGTTGTTTTTTTTTTCAATGCTGGGGATCAAACCCAGGACTCAGGCACGCTAGATAAGTACTCTACCACTGAGCCACATCCCAGTGTCTACCCTGGAAGAAATCGTCATTAGAGAAAAGGGTCTCATCCTAGAGGGTGGGTGAAAGAGAGGCATGGACGTCACTTCTGTGGTATTGTAGTTACCTTACCCATCACTGTGACAAACTATCTGACATAGACAGCTTAAGGAAGGAAATGTTTGTTCACAGTTTCAGAGGTAGTAAGTAATCTATCATGACACAGTGGAGCAGAGCAGTTCACATCATGATGGCCAGGAGGTAGAGAAAGGAGCGTGCAGAGAGGATCCGAACAAAGCTCATCTCAGAACCAGCCCCAGCCCTCCCGCTAGGCCCCACTTCCTGTCTGTCATCGCCTCCCAATAATACTAGCATATTGTGAATCCATCAAAGGATGAATCTGTTGATTAGGACAGGGCCCTTCTTTGTTATCTGTTCACCTCTAGAAACACAGACACCCAGAGGTATGTTTTGCTAATCTCCTGGGCATTCTTCAAATTAAGATTATCCATCACATATCCATTTCTCTCTCCCTCCCTCCCTCTCTCTCTCTCCCTCCCCCTCCTTCCCTCCCTCCCTTCTCTCTAAATATGTAGCTGGCTTGGAACTTGATAAGTTGACCAGCCTGGCCTTGAACTCACAGAGACCTCCCCTGCTTCTACCTCCTCAGATTAAAAGTTAAAGGTGTGTGTCACTGCACATGGTCTGCACATGGGGTATCTTAAGAGAAGCACATATTCTTGCCCACTGAAAGTTGATCTTGTCTGGCTTTTCATAAGTTATTCTTGGAAGGAATGACTTACTTTCATTTTGGTGCCTGACATCTTGTATGTCAGGCTTCTGGGCTACAGAAAAAAATTCCAGTTCTTCCCCTCTTGGGTTTTGCCTGAACCTCCGTTATCCCCCCAGACCAATATTCTCTACTGACCTCCCCTCTCCACACCAGGCAGTAAGAGGGTCTCAGGCCATAATAGCTATGTGTAACAGTAAAGCTGCTCACAAGACCCTACCATTCCTCCTGCCCTTTGTGTATAGCCTAGAGTGAGGAGGGCCTAGAAGCTGTTTCTTTTCTGTGTGTCTCCTAGCTGTCCATATGTCTTGGTCATGGATGCAGAAGGTGGGATCGCAAATGACCACAAGGGCTACATAGTCCATAAGTGGAGTTGGAATAATAAGACAGAGACGTTGCTCTCCCTGGAATACAAGGTAGGTGGGCATTGTGGGTGTAGGTGGGATTTCACAGGCTGACCAGCAGTAAAAGGCAAGGGACCACCTCTAAGACAGGAGCACTGCCCTCAGAGGACTCAGTGTCCTTTTCAGAGGTCCTGACTCAGTGGCTAGTGGTCCAGAGCGGGGGTCAATGTACTGTTCACCAGGCTGCAGCAACTGTTGGCTGCTGTCCTGATCCTTCATGGAAACATTCATAGCATTTGACAGCTTTATCATTGATAGCTTTATTTTTTTTTTAGAAATTTTATTACATTGTGTGTGTGTGTGTGTGTGTGTGTGTGTGTGTGTGTGTGCTGTGGTTCATGTGTGGAAGTCAGAGGACAACGTCCAGGAGTTGGTTCTCTCCTTCTACCATGTGAGTCCTGAGGATTAAATTTAGATTGCCAATCTTGGCATTAGGTGCCTTTACCCACTGACCCATCTTGCTAACCTTATAGTTTACTGTTGAATACCCTTTATTGTGGGTTTTCCTAGGGATATGTGAACTACTGTCTACTCACCTGGAACAAGGCACCAATGCCTGACCAGAGAAATCATTCTACCACAGTCCTTCCTGATGAGCCAATGAGTTTATTGGAGTTATTTACAGGAGTATGGGTGAAAGGCTGCTAACAGAGCATGGACAAATCAGACAGCTACATCATCAAACAGGCCTCCCCCTGGAGGGTTAAGAGAAGAGAAGAGACAAGGGCACTCAGCATGGGTGATGACCCTGAAAACTGCATCCCTGGGGCTCTCTGCACTACCTGTGGGCAGCTAGATAGGTCAGAGAGTCTCCAGGCAGCTCAGCCGGTGCCAGCATCTCCCCTCCCCACCAATTATTTACAGCTCTGTTCGGCAGGGGCCTTGTAAATCTTGTAAATTTACCTTTCCTGGACCTTGTAAGCTTGTTTATCTCCTGAATACAAGGAGCCTCCCTCTTTCCAGGAGAGAATGCTGCAATTTCCTTGAAATTGCTGGGCAGCAGTGCCTCGCCAGTGGTAATAATAAAAGTAATAATAAAAGTGCACTTTTTTTGAGACAGGGTCTTTCTATGTAGCCCAGGTTGTCCTTGAACGCATGATCTTCCTGCTCATTTTTCTGAGTGCTGGGATTATAGGTGTGCACAATTATGTCAGCTATTTAGCATTGCATTTTAGTTCACTGTTGACTTTCCTGGAGTTGCACAGCAGAGATCTGTGCTGTCAGGAGAGGCCTGAAATAGAAGGTGTATGAGTGTATTGCCTGCATGTATGTAAGTGCACCCGTGTCCGGGAGTGCCCATGGAGGTCAGATGAAGGTTCAGATCCTCTGGAACTGGAGTTATGGATGGCTGTTAGCCACAATGTGAGTGCTGAAAATTGAACCCAAGTCCTCTGCAAGAAAAAGCAGCGCTCTTAATCACTGAGCCATTTCTCCATCCCCAGGCTGAGTAATTTGAATGCTGTATTTAGCCAGTTTTTACTCTAATTTCTAATATCCTTCATTCTGTCCTCCAAAGATAAGCTGCCCTCTGGGATTGTTTCTTTTCAACTTGAAGAACTTTCTTTGGCTTTTTTTTTTTTTTTTTTTTTTTTTTTGAGACAGGGTCTCCCTTTAGTCTCAGGTGGCATGGAACTCCCTCTGTAGACCAGGCTGGCCTTGAACTCACAGAGATCTGCCTGCCTCTGCCTCCTAAGTGCTGGGTCTAAAGGCGTGCTCCACCACGGCCAGCTTTGGTAATTTTTAAATGCAGATTTGCTGGCGACAAACGCTCTGCTGTCTTTCAAAAGTGAAAAGTGTCTTTGTTAAAGGATATTTTTGCAGCAGTTTGGCTTTCTTTTCTACTTTCAACATTTAAAAAATAGTGTTCCACTGTGCCTGTCCTTCATAGTTTATGATTAAAAGTCTGTAATTAGCAAAATTAATTTTCTCTGGTTGCTACTTTTAAGGTTTTCTCTTGGGTTCCTAAGTTTAATGATATGTCCACATATGGTTCTCTTCATGTTTCCTATTTTAGTCTTACTGAGACTTTTACATCTGTAAATATATGTAAATTCATTTCACCAAATTTGGAAATCTCCTAAACCATCTTCAAAAAAAAAAAAAAAGTGATCCAATGGCTTTCTCTTTTTCTTCTGAGGCTCCACTTATATGCATTTTAGATCTTTTCCCTAGATTTATTTTATTATTTACTTGCGTGTGTGCGTGTGTGTGCATGTGTGTGTGTGTGTGTGTGCTTGTGTGTGTGCCATGTGTGTGCACGTGCCCATGGAGACCAAGCCAGAAGACAGCATTGGATTCCCTGGAGCTGCTCATTACAGGTGGTTGTGAGCCACCTGATGGTGGGTGCTAGGAATTGAACTCAGGTCCTGTGTGAGAGCATCAAGTGCTCTTAACTACTGAGTCATCTCTCCAGCCTCTGTATTTAAGACCTTTTGATACTGTCCAATAAGACTTTCAAACTCTTAATTTTTCGTGTGGATGTTTTGTTCTATTTTTTTTTCTCTTTTCAGATTTTTTTGAAAATTTTTCTGAAATAGAGCTGGGCGTGGTAGCACACACCTTTAATCCCAGCACTCAGGACACAGAGGCAGGCAATCTGTGAGTGCGTTCAAGGCCAGCCTGGTCTACATAGCAAGCTCCAGGCCAGCTGGTACTAAAGGGAGACCCTGTCTCAAAAAGACCAAAAAAAAAAAAATTCTGAAATAATTTCTTTTGGTCTGTGTCCAAGTTCTCTTACTTTTTTTCCTATCGCTTTATTTTTTCTTTTATGCTAATCTTGTAAAAGTTTACATTTCTACTTTTAGATTTTTCTTTATTTTTTTTACATTTTCTATACTGAGAATTTTCCATTTAATAATTTGTGACAAGTTTATTTTCCTTTATTTCATTGAATATAGTTAAAATAGCTGCTTCATAGTGTGTAAAGATTTCTGTGTCTTGGTCGTATCTGACAAGGTTGCCTTGAGAGCATCTCACGATTAACTGGTCTTTCGACTACCTTGGACTTTGGGTTGCAGCTGCCAGTGTTGTGCTGTGGACTCTGAATTCTGACATCTTTCTCTGAAGAGTATTTTATACTCTTGTTCTAAAAGGCAAAAAGGATTTGCTGACAATGAAACCATGAATTTGTTTTTCTCAGCAGTGAGTGGGCAGAAGTTTAATCAGTATTTTTATTTACCTACAAGCTGTCTTAAGACTTTTCATGCAGGTTTAAAGGACTAGCCAGAGATATAGACAGTTTGTACATAGACTATGTGGCCTTCCTCTGACTCAGTCCCTTCTAAACGCTCTGTGACTTTGGTTTTCCTGTGACTTTGGTTGCTCCAGATTCTGCTCTTTAGGTTTCTTGGTCGGAAGGTGGTAGTTTAGCCATAACTGTGGCCTGTCCTCAAGCTAGAATCGTGAAACAGACACACCGTGCTGGGCCTTTCCTAAGCTTTAATTCTCTTCAAAATCTGCCTGACTTTGATCACTCTTTGGAGCCTTTGAGTCATTTTTTTTTTTCCTTCAGCTTTTTCTAATTATCTGTAGGAGGGTTAGCCTATTAGGGACTGGCTCAGCTTTATTAGAAGTAGGGACAGCTGGTTAGGACTGGAATGCTAAGTCCAGCCTCTTCCATATGGAAGCTTAAGAAGTTACCAAGGATTGAGAAACGGCTTAGAGGTTTAGAGTGCAAACTACTCTTCCAAAAGGCCAGAGTTCTAGCTCCAGCTCACACATCAGGCAGCTCACAATTGCCTGCAACTGTAATTCCAGGGGGATCTGATGTCTCTGAGCTCCACAGGTACCTGCACTCATGTGCACATACCCACATATATATGTATAATTTCTAAAAAAAAAAAAACTTTTTTAAAAAGAGGGACCAAGCTGGCCTCAAACTCCAGATTCTCCTGCCTCTGCCTTCTTCAGCAAATCCTACCAGTGGGCACCACCACCACTGGCAAAGATACTAGAATCGACCTACTACTTATTTTCAGACTCTCTAATTACGGTATATGGGTAAAAGGCATGTATTCATATTTTAGAGTATATAAAATTAAAGGGGGAAATATGAATTCCTAAACATATTTTGGAATTAACATATAGTTTATTCCCAGAAGTTATAATTTTGATGCATATGTGATGATTATATAGGCATCTGTTAGAGCAATACAAAGGGGAGGGAAAAACAACAACATAAAGACTGTGTTAAAGAACTGAATGATACAGTTAAATTCTGCCCAAAACAACAAGCCTCTGCAGGGAAAAACTGAAAAGACTGAGAGAAAGATGCAAGACATGTATGGCCGAAGGCATGAAAAGGGGTGGGAGGGGGGCAGGGAGAGAGGAATGTGTCCAAATTGGATGAAAGATAATGAATGAAATACACAATTCATCAAAAAAAGAGGGAGCAGTGGAGGGAACAGTGGGGAGACTAGCTCGGCAGCTCGGCCTGACATGGTTAAAGATGCCAGCAGCATTTTTTTAAACCGGAGTCATTTCAGTAATGAACTCTGTAGCATTCAAGCATGAGCTGTGGGATGGGTGAAGACGACGTGCTGTAGCCCTCTGTGTTGGGACGTGAGACAAAAAGGGTCCCAGGGAATCTGGGCCAAAATGGGCTTTTAAAATGAATTTTTTTTGGTCTTTTCGAGACAGGGTCTCCCTGTAGCCCCAGCTGTCCTGGAACTCGCTCTGTAGACCAGGCTGCCCTTGAACTCATAAAGATCCACCTGCCTCTGCCTCCCTAGTGCTAGGATTAAAGGTGTGTGCCACCACACCTGGCTTTAAAATGAATTTTTAGTTAACATTCAAAATAATGAGTTTTGTTATAACATTTCATATATATATGATATATATGATATATATATATATATGATATATATATCATATATATCATATATATATATATATGATATATATATCATTACCCCAATTGTGGTTTTAGGTATGCTGATTTGACCCAGTGACATATCTTTCTGGGGCCTGTGGCCTGGATCCTGGTCTGGGGCAAGAGCCTGGAGAGGACAGATAGAATATGCCAGGCAGCAAATGAACTCTCAGGAAGAGCCACAACTCAGTTTGTAGAGCACCCATACTGCAGGCCTTGGGAGAAGGGAAAGGCCTGGGGAGTAGGGACAATAGGTGACAGTGGCCAAACTTGGTACATATTTTATCTCACACAGAAAGGCTCTGTTACTATCTCCAGGCTCAGAGAAGCTAACCAATTTCTTTTTTTTTATGTTCTTTATGTTCTATAACCAATTTCTTTATAATTGCCCAGTTAGTAGGCAATAACACTGGGCTGGAACCCAGTTCCCCTGCAAAGCTTGAGTTCCTGGCTGCATCCTCAGTCTACATTTCTCTAGAGGACCAGGAATGGGTAGTTTCTGTACAGTAATAGTGATGAACAGGTTTCTGTACAGTAATAGTGATGAACAGGTTTCTGTACAGTAATAGTGACGAACAGGTTTCTGTACAGTAATAGGGACAAACAGGTTTCTGTACAGTGATAGGGACGAACAGGTTTCTGTACAGTGATAGTGACGAACAGGTTTCTGTACAGTAATAGTGACGAACAGGTTTCTGTACAGTAATAGGGACAAACAGGTTTCTGTACAGTGATAGGGACGAACAGGTTTCTGTA
>VZQC01015004.1:5327923-5378673 GCA_009823505.1 Rhizomys pruinosus
AACAGGTTTCTGTACCGTGACAGTGATGAACAGGTTTCTGTACCGTGACAGTGATGAACAGGTTTCTGTACCGTGACAGTGATGAACAGGTTTCTGTACAGTAATAGGGACAAACAGGTTTCTGTACAGTGATAGGGACGAACAGGTTTCTGTATAGTAGTAGTGACAAACAGGTTTCTGTACCGTGACAGTGATGAACAGGTTTCTGTACCGTGACAGTGATGAACAGGTTTCTGTACCATGACAGTGATGAACAGGTTTCTGTACCGTGACAGTGATGAACAGGTTTCTGTACCGTGACAGTGATGAACAGGTTTCTGTACAGTGATAGTGATGAACAAGTTTCTTTGTTTGGTTTTGTTTTGGGGGGGGTTGTTTTGTTTTGTTTTGTTTTGTTTTTGAGACAGTGTCTCCCTGTAGTCCCAGCTGGCTTGGACATTGCTGTGTAGACCAGGCTGGCCTCAATCTCACAGAGATTTACCCATCCCTGCCTCCTGAGTACTGGGATTAAATGAGTGCTCCATCAAGTCTGAAGTTGTCTAAAGGCCTAGCACATCATGGCTCATTGTCTTTGGGGTGCTGAGGAGCCAGTTGCATATGGCAGAGTATAAGAAAGAGACTGATGAGAAGGAAATGAGATGTTGGCTGCTGGGCCAACAACTGGAGTAGTGGAAGGATTCAAGTGGAAAGCTCTCTTGAATCAGACTCGGTGTAAGTAAAGGGATATTGTAGATCAGGAACCGAAGACTTGGAGAAGCACAGCAGTGGAGGTGGGAGTGGAGGCTACCGTGGATGAATTAAATGAGTTGCTCTGCTCAAAATGTTGTGATAGTCCTCACTTATGTAGGTAGGTGCTTTTTATGGCTTATAAAGACACTTGCGCCATCCTTAGCATTTGACTGGAACAATAGCCTGTTTAGCTACTTCATGTTGAAGAATTTGAGATTCCAAGAGACTGAACAGCTTACTAGCAGTAGACA
Source organism: Rhizomys pruinosus (assembly GCA_009823505.1). Classification (NCBI taxonomy): domain Eukaryota; kingdom Metazoa; phylum Chordata; class Mammalia; order Rodentia; family Spalacidae; genus Rhizomys; species Rhizomys pruinosus. The sequence continues at coordinate 5,328,904 of VZQC01015004.1, forward strand.
GAGCCAGGGCTTGTTCTATATCACAGTTCTCAGTTAGGAGTATATTATTATTATTTAGAGTAAGCCATCTCCCTAGATCACTGTGTGAGACTGCTAAGGAAACACTATTATTTGGGGACTAGTGAAAGATTAGTTTCTGGCCCATTTCTGCCTGCCTTTGGCTCCCACTGGGGGAAGAATAGTGACACCTGGAGAGGCTCTGGGTAACAGGCTGAGCAAGGGTGGCCTCACCCACTTGCCCTCCTGCAGAGGAAGTATTTTCTGGTGTTCCCTGCCATATGACTACCCTCCCACCTGCTACAGAACAAGACTCCAAAGCTATATGCCCAGTCTAATCCATAGGACTTGGGCTGATCACCTGCCCAATGTCTGTGCCTCTTTCATAGCTGGTTCCCACCTAGCTTGGACTGGAAGAGAAGGAAAAGGGAGAGGAGGTATTGCTTACTTTCTCAATTAATTCCAAGAGACTGGTATTCCTCTGTCTTCTCCATAAAAGCTAGTCTGGTGTACGAAACTCAGGAAGACAGTGAACACCTAGCTCCAAACAAAGCAACCTTTGTGCCTCGGGGTGGGGGAAGAGCAGGGCTCTGACGAGTGCTGGTTTCATCTGCAGGTGAATGAGCAAATGAAGCTAACAGTCCTGGGGCAGGACTCCATGACCATCACCTTCACCTCCCTGAACGAGACCGTGACACTCACCGTGTCACCCAAAAGCTGTTCCCACAGCGTCCTGCATGACAAACGGGTAAGGCAAAGTAGATGCACAGGGCCGGACAAGTAGGCATCCAGTCCTGATCCCAGGAGGTCTTAACAGAGCTTGCCATGTCATATCTCAGGGTTTTGCTTCCCGTGATCCTGCACCACTTCCTGTACAGGGCTCTCCCTTTCCTCTGCCCTCATTCACTGGTTAATCTTTTTTTTTTTTTCCCTGTATGTGTATCAATGTACTGTCTGCATGCAGGTCTGTGCACCCGTGTCGTGCAATGCCGTGGAGGTCAGAAGAGGGTGTCGGACTCCCCTAGAACTGGAGTTCTCCTGGAATTGGAGTTTCAGACGGTTCTCGGCCACCATGTGGGCGCTGGGGATCGAACCCCGGTCCTCTGTAAGAGCCGTCAGCACTCTTAACCACTAGGCCATCTCTCCAGCCCCCTCACTGGTTAATCTTATGATCACCTCATACATGAACCATTACTGTCAGTTAAGAGTTTCTTATTTGTTGCTGGGCATAGTGGCGCATGCCTTTTAACCCTACCACATGGGAGGCAGAGGCAGGGAGATCTCTGTGAAATCCAGGCAAGCCTGGTCTACAAATGAATTCTGGGACAGCTGGGGCTACAGGAAGACCCTGACTCCAAAAAAAAAAACAACCAAGTTTCTTAGTTGTAAATGACAGAATCCAGTGTAGACTAGGTTGAGCATGGAAAAAAGACTATCTGCTAGCCAGACTGGGAACTTGATTATGTGGCTTTCCAGGGCTGGGCACAGGCCCTCTAGTGCCCCCTCCAGATCTTTCCAGGGCTGGGCACATCCCCTCCAGTGCCCCCTCCAGATCTTTCCAGGGCTGGGCACAGGCCCTCCAGTGCCTCCTCCAGATCTTTCCATCCGTTGGTTCTGTTTTCCACTTTGTCACATTTGTTCTGAGTCCCTCTCCTGTTAGTGGCAAGTTGGCCATGGACCTCTCTGGGCTTTTACTCTGCCAACTGTAGTGTTCTGACATGCAAACATCATTACGTATGCATGTGTGAGGCCTGGATTTATCCCTAGCACTAAAACTGTAGGGGGAGGAAGCAGGGAGAGGGGCAGGAGGGGGGAAGATATCCAGCATCGACACTCGCTTGGCTGCCTGTGGCTGACATGAACCTCATGGCCAGCTTGTGCTGCTCCAACTAGGCAGACTCGCGTCTCATGCCCATCTTGGAGGCCAAGGCACGAGATGGGCCCCAAGTGAACTACTGAAGCCAGGGACAAGGTAGAAGTCTTCCTAAGGGAAAGCCAGGGTGCTGCTCTCAGGAGAAGGAGAATATTGCTGGACAGGAGAGCAAGCAATATACACTGATAACCCTCTCTACCGCCCCTTCCCCTTCCAGGCCTAGACTGTCTGTAACTGTGCTCAGCTCTCATGGCTGTGACAACCTCTGTTCTATTCTAATCTCTATTCTTGCACTTCTTTATTCACAAATCAGTCTTCACTTAGCTAGGCATGTCCTGTGATTCCCACTTTCTGATGTGCCAGGACCCAGCACAAGGACTGCATCAAATGTGCTCAGTTGTCCCTTGGTATCTACAAGGATCTCCGTAGATATCCAGGTGTGCATGTACTCCAGTCCCTTGTACAAACGGTGTAGTACTTACTCGTCACTATGCACATCCCTGTGTACTTCAATCTCCAGATTATTCGTCGTATCTTTCCAGCACAGCGTGAGTCTGATTCCACTGTTTTGTTCAGAAAGCCAAGAAAGAGCATTCTGTGCGTGTTCAGTTCAGATATGGTATATTTTTCTGAATATTTTCTAGCCTTGGTTAAGTATGAGGATATGGATCCCACAATAAAGGGGAATGTTAGCACCTCCCCAATATTTATTGAGAGGCTACAACAGAAACTCAAGTCCAAGCTTTTCATTAACTGAGTCTTCATTAGCTCTATTATAGCTTGGGTCAAGTCAACATCAAGGAAAGAGACAGATCAGATGAAGAGGGCATCATCACTAACCCTTGAGGTATCCAAAAGAGAACATTTGGCATGCACATAAGACTGGGCTAACCAGGGGCTCATGTGGAGGTAGAAGATAGTGGCATTCCCCCGTTCTATGCTTTTCTGGGAAAGATTCCCAGGAACAGTTTACACAGGGCCAGTTCCTGTTTATACCTGTCCACCTGCAGGAATTGTAAATAGCAACCCCTTTCCTCTCTACAGTATCTTGTCTGGGATGATAAATTTTGAAAACATGCCATAGCTCTTAAGCTATGGCGCCATTACCATGGAATGCTGCAAGCTCATAGGCCCTCAAAGGACACATGGCCCACTACCCTTGAGCTATACAGACACTTTTAGGCATTCACTAATGATCCATATTATCTGAAGAAGACACAGAACACACCCACAATCCTCCCCATGTTCTTGCTTTATTAATTACATTTTCATTCCAGCAGCATTTCCTTTCATGACTTATTAACTAATTCAATGTTTATTAGCACTTGAAGTACGCCAGCGTGACTGCTAAGGATGTAGAAATGAAGCTTCATTGTAGTCTCTGAAATTTGCAGTCTAATGGAAGGGAAAAAAGAACATAACGCCAATTAGGAATCAGTCTGGTTACTGTGGTGTAATAGAGGGCGTGTGGGAGCTGCTGAGACTCACGGAAGGAAAATGCTTGTTAAGGAGTTCATAGGAACACCTGGGAAACTCAGACACTGTCGAACCCAGCCTACACTGGTTTCTTCAAAGAGAATTATAGCTGCCGTGTGCCCGGGGTACAGTTCAGTAGTAAAGTACTTATCTAGCACATGTGAGGCCTGGAGCTCCACCCATAACAGAAAAGCAGTAAGGAAAGGAAGAGGGAAGAAGGTAGGCAAGAAGGCAGTCAGTCAACCTGTCAGGCAACCAGTCACAGGATTCGAGTCCATTTGGGCTGAGATAAATGACCTTGCATAGTGATACGTTTAGTTCTGTGTCCTTACAGTATGCTCGTTATTCAATGCATACTAGGCTTGATTATCTCTGAGAGTTTCCTGAGAACCATGGCATAAGCCATGAACGACTGTCTCAAGGCCTGAGAGAAATGACTCCTAAGTCCGTGTTCTCACATGCCATCTAAGCCTGGGAAAACTCCTCAGCAATTCAAGCCTGATTTTGCCTTACCTTAATGCAGCTGTAGCAAGCCAGAATTAGAAGCCCTGAACTGTGGTTTCCAATACAGCAGCCAGTCACACAGGGCAGTTGAACCTTTGAAGCATAAGGAGTCCAAAATATATACTGCATTTCAAAGACTTAGTGGGAAAAGAGAAGGTAAAAATTCTCATTAATTGCCTTTCTATACTGGGAAAAATAAATATATTATTAGAATTAACTATACTTTTAGGATGTTTTCATTGTAGCTGTTAAGCATTTAAGCTAGCTTACATTATATTTCTTCGAGACCATGCTGATATCAAAGAAAGGAACTCCATCAAGGGATGCTCACAAAGGCACAGTCTGGTGGTGCAGTAGAGGAGTGAAAAGTTATTTAAAATGACACAATAACTCAAAGAACATGACCATCGTGGGGACATTTAACACAAGGATAAACAGACAGATACATTAAAACAGCTTCAGAAAACATGGTGCATTATAGATGACAGACGCTCACGTGGACAGAGAAGGCTGGCTTGCCAGAAAAGCATTCTGGCTGCAATCTCTTCTACTTAAGAATGCAGGGTGTGTACTATAATATATTACAACTTTCTAACTAGATGAACAGAAACAAATGAATAAATAGCATCATTTCCTGTGAGCAACAGGATTTCCAAACATTGACCTGAGCTCTCTGGTTCAGTATTTCAGGTTATTTTCACACGAACTTCCCAGGCTCTGACAATCAATCACCTTAAGTCCTTGGAACTGAAGAAGCTACAAGGACCAAGAAAACTTGCAGAGTGTTGGATCTGGCAAAGAACCTAGGCTAGGAAGAGGCCACAGGGCCTTGGGCCAGGGGCTTCTCTAGCTGAGCCTCAGTTTCCCCATCTGTGTAAGGGTCCATCTGTCTTTAGCATGCTTCTATTCTAGAAGTTTTACAATGCTCTCAACCACCTTGTTTGGTGCTGGCTCTGCAAAGTGCATGGCCACCTAGGAAGGCTGGGGCTAGGGGGAGGGTAGTGTCTCTGTCATTGGGAAGCTTGTTAAATGGTTTCCCCAGACACCCATCCCAGAGAGAGCCACCCATCATAGCGACAGGCAGAATGGCAGTCCCAGCCTTTACAGCCTCGGGGCCTGGCTCCTCACTAAATATTTCTATCCAGGCAGCACTTTGGAAGCGAGACAATGCTTCGATTTAAATGCTTTATTAGCCCGCAGCGCTGCCTCAGATCCTTTTGGGAAGCAGTGTGGATATAAATTACAAATAAATAAAATTAGCCCAGAAGCAGCGGCTGGGATCAACACTCCAAAGGATGGTTGAGGCTTTGTTATTAGTTGGGAATGTCTGTTTCCAAGCTCCTGCCCCCAGAGGAAAGGATGACACAAAGGCTGATCCTGTCACTCTGTAGAATATGTCTACCCCTCACCTGACTCTCCGCCTGAGGCTTAAATTCCACAGAAGAAAACTTTTTCATACTTAAGCTTTGTTAAATGGGAGATGCCAAAAGCACAGAGCCTGCTTCCCGGGACCTAGCCAAGTATAAAGATAAAGGAAGTGAAAAAAATGAACAAAGAAGACTTCCTGGAGGGAAAACACCCAACTGCAATCGACTACAGATTCTGAGCGTGGTTTTGCAGTACCACTGAGGCACTCCAGCTGTTCAGATCAGTGTCCATGGGAAGTCGGCTTTGGAATGGAATTGGCACACGGGAGTTTATTCAGAACTGCTGTTTTAAGGATTAGGGCAGGGGAAGAGATTGAGCTTCAGAGAAACTGGAGCAAAGGCCTCTGGGATCCCACAAGGAGCCCTGAAGACAGATGACCCTTTCAGAGTAGTCCCAATGCCATGTGAGGCCTGGGCCTTTGTGCCTCTGATGACCAGCCAATCTCTGTAGTCTTGGGCAAGCATGGTTCTTCAGCTAGGAGTTGTCCACGGTCAAGACTCTGGTGGGGTAGAAGGGCTCTAGGAGATTATGTCACAGCATCCACTACAGAGGGAAAACAGCAGCAAGTGCTCCAGGGGAGCTGTTGTCCATCTAGTAATTCAGGAAAGCAATAGTATTTACAGAGCAGACCAAAGCACAGCCCTGCCCTCCAGAAACTTGCAGTTCAGGGGGAAAGGACAAGCACACCTCGTTGTTGGGTTAAGTGTTAACTTGTCTTGCAACCACATAGACTGTGGAAGTCAAGACAAGGAGCAGTTCTACCAAGTGCAATCAGAGAAGCCCTCCACGGTGGGGGGGGGGGGTCCTAAGTCAGGTCTGGGCCTGTGGTGGGAGCAGGGGAGGACTGGTCCAAGAGGGACAGAGGTGTGTTCTAAGCAGACCAAGCAGCCACTTCAAAGCAGAGCCAGTCCTGCTGAGCAGGCAGATGGCTCTCTCAGAGCAGGTGAGCATGGCCCATACTCTTTCTTCCCTTTAGCAACCTCAAAAAATCAAGGTGGATGAGAAGGTAGCCAAGATGAACCGAGCCCTGGCTGACATCAAGAAGAGATTTCAGAAGACAGTGATTCAGTTCATGAACTCAGTGTTGCTGGTAGCAGGTAAGAACAGGAAGGGTGGGTAGAGTTGCTCGAAGGCCTCCCAAGTCTTGGGTCACTTGTCTCAAGGATCAGTCTTTGCTAGCTGGTTCCTCTTAAGTTTGAGTCTTAGGAGAGGTAGGGCCACCAGGTGTTTCCCAGAAGGGTTACCACAGTCACGCGGCTGGGACTGGTGAACAAGTCAACCTCAACCTGGAGGCTCTCTCCCTGTGTGTCTTTCTTTTCTTTCTTTCTTTCTTTCTTTCTTTCTTTCTTTCTTTCTTTCTTTCTTTCTTTCTTTCTTTCTTTCTTTTCTTTTCTTTTCTTTCTTTTCTTTCCTTTCTTTCCTTTCTTTCCTTTCTTTTTTTTCTTTTCTTTCTTTTCTTTCTTTTCTTTCTTCCTTCCTTCCTTCCTTCCTTCCTTTCTTCTTTCTTTCCTTCTTTCTGTTCTTGCTTTCCGATTTATTTATTTTTATCTTAGTGTATGAATGTTTTACCTGCATGCATGTAAGTGCATCATGTCCATGCAATGCCTCAGTAAGGAAACCAGAAGAAGGCCTTGGATCCCCTGGGATTGGAGTTATAGCCAGTTGTTGGTTACCATGTGGGTCCTGAGAACTGAGCTAGGTTCCTATGCAAGAGTGGCCAGTGCTCTTAACCGCTGATCTCTCCAGTCCCTTCCTATGTGTCTTTAATGTCTCTATGTGGCTATCTTAGTTTCCTGTCTCTCATTGACTTTATGAGTCCCTCTGGGTCCCCTCTGCTTCATCCTTTGTATCATCTGTCATCCTTTGTCATCTTTTGTTACTCACTCAGAAGAGAAAAAAGTCAATTGCCTTATAAGACTGTCGCTGCTAGGCTCAGAGCACCCTCAGGCCCAGTGGGGTGGCCTCAGGACCCTTCCATGTTTGGGCTCTCTTGGTCTCTGCAGATAAGGCAGGAAACAGGGGGACACTGACCCCTATTCACCCCCTGCCTGGGCCTGGAGCCATGCTTTTCCCACAGTTTCTCCAGAGAGTCTCCTCTTGGCTGAAGAGACTTAGATCAGTCGTGCCCCCTGGGAGCCTTCCTTGCCTTCTCTCACAAAGTCAGTCTCCTTCTCTCCATTCGTCTGCTTCCCATGGCTCCCTATACTAATCTGGTTGTCGATCTTACTACCTAGCATTGTGAGTACTTCCTTGCTTGCACAACCCCTCTGTTGTCTCTGTGTGTTCTCAGAGGCTGGGGTCTGGGCTGGGTTACCTTTATGCCCAGCATCCTCCTTTAATAAATAAGTGAGTGAAGGAACGAGAGGTCTCTGGCTTCACAAACTTTCTAGTTCAGTAGAGAAAGCAAGGCAACAATACAAATAAACAACATAATACAATGAAGAAAGAAGACTTCAATGTGGAGACTTGAGCAGCGTGCTGAGGGGAGTGAGCAGCACAAGAAGTGCATCCACCCCCCACCCCCACCCCCACCTCCACCCCCACCCCTGCATTGAGTGCTGTGGAGAGCACAAAGCCTAGAGAAGCATGGGCCCTCTAGGGAAAGAGAGTGAAGCTGGGTATCGGAGAACAAGTAGAAACGAGCAGTACTCATTCTCACCGACTATGGAGTGCGTGAGGATTGAGGCATTGTGCTAGATGCAGAGGGGGACAGTCTGGGCAAGAAAACCAGAGGGTCAATGGGCCCCTGAGGTGGACTCTGATGGTCCAGTGGTAGGGGCCCAGGAGCAGAGGCAGAGGTGGCCCAGCAGTATGGGAAAGTGACACAGCACCCCTGTTGACAGGTCTATTCACCATAGAATATCCTGCCATAAAGAAAGAGATAGAAGTCAGTCGGGCCAAGTTGAAACCGGCATCCCATCCTGAGCGCGTCCGTAAACCAAGAATACACCCAGGAGAGGCCCTTGCACGATCCCTGTCAAACCGACCAGATTCCTTAATTGAAGTCTCGGTGAAGGAAGAGGCTACACACACACCCAGCATCCCCATCCGGAAGAAGAGCACCAAAGTCCAGGCCAAAGTCACACCCAGGTTTGCTTAATCCTTCATTTCTTCTGTAGAGCCAGGAGCTGTGATAGGCAGTGAAGACGATGGGAACCACACAAGCCCCTCCCTTTGCAGCTTCACCTCTAGGGGCAAGAAAGTATAGGAGCTACACATATGGACAGATGACAGCATGTTAATTTTTCTTGTTTATTTAATGTGGCTGTGGATGTGTATACACACGCATGCGTGTGGGCACACACATGCCATGGTGTGTGCATAAAGGAGTTGGTTTTCTCCTTCCTTTATGTGGATTCTAGGGATTGAACTCGGGTCATCAGGTTTGGTGGCAAGTACCTTTACCCACTGACCCATCACACCAGTTCCAAATGATATCATTTTAGATGGCTAAGAAAAAAAAAGATGTCGGAATGACATGGCATAACAGGGATTGGCCACTGGCCAAGTCTAACCTGGCTGCCTATTTTTTTTTTATGAATGAGCTAAGTATTTTTGCATTTTTAAGTGCTTGGGGAAAAATCAAAAGAAGGATATTTGATGGCACATGAAATGATCAAGATCCACCAATAAGAGTTTACTCAAGCACAACCACATCTGCCCTTTCTCTACCTATCCATAGCTACTTTACCATGCAGTGAGAATGTTGAATAGTCACAGAGACTGTCAGGCCTGTGAAGTCGAGGGCATTTACTATCTGGTCCTCTATAGAAAAGGCTGACCTATTCCTGGGACAGAGTATAAGCAGGAGTTGGCTGCACACAGGCTACCTTGAGTATGGGGGCCAGGAAAGCTTGTCTAAGGTAATGTTGAAAGGGAGAGTGAGGGGAGAGAAGAAAACATCCCAAACAGATGTGAGGTGGGAACATCACAGAGCTCCCGAGACAAGTTTGGTATGTATGAAAAATAGAAAATCAGTGTGACTGGGGTGTCACAAAGAAGGAGGCCATGGGACTGACAAGATGGCTCAACAGGTAAGGAGACTTGGTACCAAGCCTGGCTGCCTGAGACCGAGTTTGATCTTGGAACCCCCATGGTGAAAAGAGAAAAGTGACTCCTGAAAATTGTCCTCTGACCTTCACATGTGTTATAGCACAAGTGCCCTCTGCGCATGTGCACACACGCATGGACACACACACACACACACACACACACACAATAGACATAATAAATACTTTTTTATTTTTTTATTTTTTATGTGTATGAGTGTACTATCTGCACGTAGGTTGGTGCACCTGTGTCATGAAGAGGGTGTTGGATTCCCCTGGAACTGGAGTTAAAGACGGTTCTTAGCCGCCATGTGGGTGCTGGGGATCGAACCCCGGTCCTCTGCAAGAGCAATCAGTGCTCTTAACTGCTAGGCCATCTCTCCAGCCCAATAATCCTTTTTTAAAAAAGAAGAGAGAACTGGGCATGGTGGCGCATGCCTTTAATCCTAGCACTCGGGAGGCTGAGGCAGGCAGATCTTTGTGAGTTCAAGGCCAGCCTGGTCTACAGAGCAAGTTCCAGGACAGCTGGGGCTACAGGGAGACCCTGTCTGGAAAAAAACAAAAAATAATAAAAATAAAAATAAAAATAATAAAGAAGAGAGCCAGCCCAGCTGGGCATGGTGGTGCACACTTATAATCCCAGCACTTGGGAAACAGAGGCAGGCGGGTCTCTATGAGTTCAAGACCAGCCTGGTCTACATAGTGAGCCCCAGGCCACCTGGGACTAAAAGGGAGACCCTGTCTCAAAAAGACAAAAAAAAAAAAAAAAGGAAGAGAAGAGAGCCATGATATGAATTGAGGACAAAAGGACAAAAGAGTAGGAGGCAGAAGGTTGATCAAGTAACCTTATTAGAGATATAAGAAGCCATTTACAACTTTTTTAAGAAATGAAGTAGCCTCATCTGACTTTTTTAAATTTAAAAATACTTAAAATATGAATTTTTTTTGGTCTTTTTGAGACAGGGTCTCCCTGTAGTCCCAGCTGTCCTGGAACTCACTCTGTAGACCAGGCTGGCCTTGAACTCACAAAGATCCGCCTGCCTCTGCCTCCCAAGTGCTAGGATTAAAGGCATGCGCCACCACGCCTGGCACCTGTTATAATCTTTTGTTTTAGAATTTATGGGGGTTCAGAGGACAGCTTGCTGAGGTTGGTTTCCTCCTTCCACTATGTGGGTCCCAGGGCTCAAACTCAGGTTGTCAAGTTTGATGACAGTCCTTTTATGGCCTTCTTTTTTAATATATAATTAATTTTATTTCTGTATGTGTATGAATGTTCTGTCTGCATGCAAGTTTGTGCACCCATGTCGTGCAATGCCGCGGAGGTCAGAAGAGGGTGTCGGATTCCCCTGGAACTGGAGTTCTCCTGGAATTGGAGTTTCAGACGGTTCTCGGCTGCCATGTGGGTGCTGGGATCGAACCCTGGTCCTCTGTAAGAGTGGTCAGCGCTCTTAACCGCTAGGCCATCTCTCCAGCCCTTATGGCCTTCTTAATGTCTCCAGAGTCTCTAGCAATGTCTCCTTCCCACCCATCTGTCGGTTTTTGCTTCATATATTTATGGACTTTATTGTTAAATGCATATAGCTTTGTAATTGCAAATATCTCTAGATGAAATAACTTTTACCGTGTTTAATATCTTCATTTGTCTCTTACAAATTTTTAGATTTATTATATTATTTATTTATAGATATGTATGTGCATGTTGTGTGAGCTGTGTTTGCAGTGACCAAGGGGCCCAGAGGCAGGAAGACATTGGATCCCCTGGAGTGGAGTTCACAGGATGTGTTGGACCTCTGATGTTGGTGCTGGGAAGTGAACTTGGGTCCTCTGGAAGAGCAGCAGGTGCTCTTAGCTGCTCAGCATCTTTCTGTAAAAACTCTAAACTTTTTTCTGATATTAGTATAGTGGCCCCTGCTTTCTTATTATTACTACTTTGGAAATGTTCTTCGTATACCTATCATTTTCTTTTTAATTAATTAATTAATTAATTAATTATTTATGTGTAATGAATGTACTGTCTGCAATGTAGGTTTCTAACACGTTTCGTGCAATGCCCTCGGCAAGTCCAGAAGAGGGTGCCCTTGGATTCCCCTGGAACTGGAGTTTCCTCCTGGAATTGGAGTTACAGACGGTTCTCAGCTGTCCATGGTGGGTGCTGGGGATCGAACCCGCGTGTCCTTCGCAAGAGTGTCAGCGCTCTTAACCGCTAGGCACTCTCCAGCCCCAAAGGCCTATCATTTTCAATCTTAGTTTGTGTTAGTCTAAAATGTATTCCTTACAGAAAACATATATTAGATCATATTAGATCATATACACAGTGTTATTTATATTTCTATATCTTATTTATTTGCTGTTAATCTTATCTCTAAATGTGGTGTATTGCTTCTCTCTTTTTGCCTTCAGGGTTCTCTCACACACTCTCTTGCTCTCTCTGTTTTATAGTATTTTTTTTGAGACAGGATCTCAATATGTAGCCCAGGCTGGCCTGGAACTGGTGATTATTGTCTCAGCCTCCCGAGGCCTGCCTGGGCTTGCAGTACCGTCACCTTCAGCCCGTCTTTGACAAGCTTTATCATAAGGTAACCACGGGGGCCCCTTGGATTTGTCTTATTGTCTTCAGGTTTGTCGATTTTTTTCTGCTTCCCGTGAGAACTTTTCATTTCAGTTACTGTATCTTTTGGCTCTAGTTTACTCTTGTCATTTTTTATAATTTCTATCTCTTTATTGGTCTGTTTGATAAGACATTGTTTTCCTGGACTCTTTAGTTTCTTTTCCATGGTCTGCATTGAGTATATCTGAAAGCTAAAGTCTTTCCTGTAATATCTAGACTTCCTCAGGAGCAGTTTTGCTATGCATGGGCCATAGTTTCTCATTTCTTTTTTTTTATTTTATTAATTTTATTTATTTCTATATGTGTATGAATGTACTATCTGCATGCAAGTCTGTGCACCCGTGTCATGCAACGCCGCGGAGTTCAGAAGAGGGTCTCGGATTCCCCTGGAACTGGAGTTCTCCTGGAATTGGAGCTTCAGACGGTTCTCAGCCGCCATGTGGGTGCTGGGGATCGAACCCGGGTCCTCTGTAAGAGCGATCGGCACTCTTAACCACTAGGCCATCTCTCCAGCCCCATAGTTTCTCATTTCTTTGCATTCCTCATAACTTGTTCTTGAAAACTGAATATTTTATTTTATTTTTTTAATTTTTATTTCTCTATGTGTATGAATGTACTGTCTGCATGCAAGTGTGTGCACCCGCGTCGTGCAATGCCGCAGAGGTCAGAAGAGGGTGTCGGATTCCCCTGGAACTGGAGTTCTCCTGGAATTGGAGTTACAGATAGTTCTCAGCTGCCATGTGGGTGCTGGGGATCGAACCTGGGTCCTCTGCAAGAGCAGTCGGCGCTCTTAACCGCTAGACCATCTCTCCAGCCCGAAAACTGAATATTTTAAATACAATACAATTGCTATAGAAGACAGCTGTAGGATTTCTTGTTGCTCGTTGTAGTTTACATTTGCTTGGTAACTTTTCCTTTTGCAAAGCCTTTTTATTTATCATGTGCAGTTCCTGAGATCTCTGTTCAGTTGATTTGGTGGTCAGCTAGTGATTTAGCAAGAGATTATCTGAAGCTAAAACCCAGAAAGCTCTCGTGTGTGCTGCTGGCTCTATATTGGGGTATTATTTCTTCAAGCCTGGCTGTTCACATCTACACATTATCTTTCTGTACTTGATGGCTCCAGTGGAGAAACACGAGGCTATTCTCTGGCCTTTTCCAATCATGGTTCCAAACTGTTGTGTAAATCCTTGAGAGACGTCCAAGCCTTTCTGCTGTCTACCTCCTTCCCTGGGCTTTTTTTCCACTGAGATTCTTTTCATTCTGTCCCCTTGTCCTTTGCATTAGAAGTTATGTCTGATATGTTTTATTTTTATATGCTTTTAACAAATATTTTCTTGGTGCCACTATAGCTCTAAGAAAGTTCAAAGGCAGAGTCTAAACTTTCTTAGAAAGTTTCTTAGAAAAACAGATTCCTCAGGGAATGTCCAGGCAGGCAACACAGCCACAGTTCCTTGAGTCTGAGGTTCACAGTGTCCCCACCAAACCAGCATGGCGAGCTAGCAGTGAGGTGGCAGAAAGTAAAGTTAAAAGGTCAGTGTTCCTATACCAAAGCTCAGCAGTTTCCTTCTTTTTATTTTATTTATTATTTTTATTCTGTATATATTAATTTATTCTCTAACATGTGTAAGTGTGCCTATGCTGTGCAGTGCCCATGGAGGTCAGAGGAGGGGCTTGGATCCCCTAGAACTGCCATGTGGGGGGTCTGCAAGAGCAGAAAGTGCTCTTACCTGCTGACCCATCTCTCCAGCCCCAGGAGTTTCCTTTTTTTTTTTTTTTTTTTTTTTTTGTATTTTTGAGACAAGAAGGGTCTCCCTTTAGTCCCGGCTGGCCTGGAGCTCACTCTGTAGACCAGGCTGGCCTTGAACTCACAGAGATTTGCCTGCCTCTGCCTCCTGAGTGCTGGGATTAAAGCCATGTGCCACCACACCTGACTCCAGCAGTTTCCTTTTTAAGCAGGCCCTTGATTACTTAAGGCTTTTGTTAGATTCCAAAGCTTTGATAAAATTGGTGTTCATCAGTTTCTCTCTCTCTCTCTTTCTCTCTCTCTCTCTCTCCATCCTTTTTCATTACATTTTCTTTCTTTTTTGTCAACTTCTTTGCTCTAGTGGAGTGATAGAATTTTGGAGTTTTTTACTCTGCCACTTTCTGCGAATTCTCTCCCTTTTTCTAAGGGGTTAAGAACACTTCTGAATCCTGTAGGTGAACTGATTGTTCACTACTTTGTCCCATTTTATGAGACATCAGAGTATGTGTTCTGAATGTAGGCACGCGTGGGTGCATGCACCCATGAGTGCTCACGTGGTTGAATTTGAATGTCTTCTATTATTGCGCTCTCCACCTTATTTTTAAGACAAACTCTCTCAATAAACTTGGAGCCTGTAGTTTCTGCTGGACTAGGGGGCCAGAAAGCCCCTAGGATCTGCCCATCTTCGTACCCCCACCCCAGTGTGGGTGTTATAGGTGTGCCCCGACCCATTATGCCCAACTTTTTACATGGGTGGTGGGGATCCAAGCAACTGCGCAACAAGCACTTCACCCATTGAGTCGTCTCCTCGGCCCCAGGTGCCGACTTGTCTCGTCTGTTAAGGTCTGTTGGTGGAGGACTTACAGCTCGGCCTTTGCTTTTTGCCTTTGCTTGTGATTTTTGTGCAGTTGAATTTACTATCTATATTTTTCTTTTCTTTCTTTTTTTGTTTTTTTGTCTTGGTCTTTTTGAGATAGGGTGTCCCTTTGGCCCCAGCTGTCCTGGAACTCACTCTGTAGACCAGGCTGGCCTTGAACTCACAGAGATCTGCCTGCCTCTGCCTCCCAAGTGCTAGGATTAAAGGCGTGCACCACCATGCCCAGCTTACCAACTATATTTTTCTATAGTGATATTTGGACATTTTTTTAAAAAACAGTCACTATTCCAGGCTGGCCGGGAACTCGCTGTGTAGCTGAGGATGATCTTGAATCTCTGGTCCTCCTGCCTCTGCCTCCTGAGAACTGGGATCACAAGTGCGTGCCACCACACCTGATTTGAGTTCTGGACTTTTGAATTATAGGTATAAATGACCTCTGCTCCAAAATTATAGAATAACTCTCCCAACTTCCTACTGCACATTTTAAAGTCAAAATTTCCCATATTAAAAGCCTTGTTTATTTTAAATTTATTCTGGTATAAATCATGATTACTAGATCCAACCATCCACTCAAATATTTAGGTTCTTAAAGAAAAGATACTCTCTTATTTTATTTTTATTATTTATTTGATGTTGTGGATTGAATCCAGGACCTCATCCATGCTTAACAGGTGTTCTTCCACTGAGCTATACCTCTGCCCCAACAATATTGTTCTTGTCAGCTTTGCTCAGAAAGTGTTTACCAGCATTAAATTTTCTCTGAAGAATTACAAATAGTAAATCCAGGTATGGTGGCCCATACCTATAAGCCCAGCACGTGGGAGGCTGAGGTGGCAGGATCACTCCCAGTTCAAGGCCAGCCTGGGGTACCTGGTAAGACCTTATCTCAAAAAATAATAAATAAATAAAAATTATGAGTGATGAATTCTTTGCATTGCTCTTATTTGGGGTTGACCTGGTTCTAATTGAAGGCTACTTCACAGACTGCATCAGACACGGCAGCCTATCTCCCTCCCATGATGGAGCCTTCTGTTTTTTGATCTGTAAACAATAATAATGGTTTCTGCCCTGCTTATTCCTCAGGGTTCCTAAATAATTAACCAAGGCAATGCCTATTCCAAGGGATGTGGATCTTGCAAAATGCTAAATGTGGTGAAAGACAGCAGTATTGAGAAGAGTAAAACCCTAACAACACTTCGTACTCAACGGTGCTTATTCAATCTAAGTACCACCACCCAGTGCAGTGTTCTGAGCATAGCAGACAGCTGATGAGTTCTGGAGTGTTTTGAGTCTTTACATTTTGCCAAGTACTCCAATTTTATTCTACTTAACAAAACATTCCAAGTAGTTTATATCTTGGAACCTGTATTCTAGTGGGATATAGAAGTACAGTAATTAAAAATAAATGGAATATAGTGCATTAGATAGCAAGTAGTGCTTGGGAGAAAGATAAAGCAGGCAAGAGAGTGTCGAAGTGAGACATGCAGTGGGGCAGCTAGAAACTCTCACTAGGACAGTGGCATTTCAATAGATTTAAAGAAGATGAGAGAGTGGGCTTATCGCCCTGGGGAAGGAGCAAAGGCCCCGGGGTTCACTCAGAAGCAGAGGCCAGTGTGGTGGCAGCATAGTAAACAGAGGCAAGTCTACTGGGGGTATGGGAAGGGCTTAAGGGGGACAAGGAGCAGGAGCAGCTATGATGCAGCCCTGCAGCCACCATTACCTCAGTTAAGGCAGAAGGCAAGAAGAGGGGTTCAGAGAGTGATCAGGTTCTGACAGCATCCCTCAGTGGGCTCTGTGGAAAGCAGATGGAAGAGAGCATGCAGAGAAGCATAGACCCTCTAGGAAGTACTTGGGAGACAAGGGGAGGGCTGGAGAGGTGGCCCAGCGGCTGAGAGTACTGGCTGCTCTTCCAGAGGACCTAGGTTCAATTCCCAGCACCGACATGGCAGCTAACAACCATCTAAAACTCCAGTTCCAGGGAATCTGATGCCCTCTTCTGACCTCATTGGGCTTTGTACAATACAGGTGCACTTGCATACATGTGGGAAGAACACTCATACACATGAAATAAAAATAAAGAAACAAGAGGAGGCTGAGCTACGCCAGTGGTAGCGGAGGGCGGCTTAGATTCTGGCTTTGTCTGTGGGACAGGCTCTGGGTGTGATGTGGGGGGTGGGAAGTCAGGGATAGCTCTGAAACGTCCGCTGAGTACCTTACCATGCTTCCTTTTGTGCCTGAGGAAACAGGCATGGAGGGGTTAGGGGTTCCTCCAGGGCAATGCTGTACACCATAGAGGGTTAGAGGGGCTGAACCAGGATTTGCCCCCAGCCTGGGCCGGGCAGTGAGCCTCTGTCTGGAGCATAGTACTGTGGGGACAGGGCTGAGACCCGCCCACAGCTTCCTACTATCCCCCTTCTCTTCGTAGAGGGAAGACCAGAGAGGTGCGCAGCCCCACCAGGTGGGCAGCCTCACCCTACGACTGCCCACTGGTGCTGCGGAAGCTCATACGCAAGGAAGACATCCGGGCTGGTTGCAAGTGTACTGCGAAGGTACCCCAGGTGTCCGACCTGGAGCTAGAGCGCTTTCTGTCTGCACCCCGAGACCCCAGCCAAGTGCTAGTGTTCGGGATATTCTCAAGCCAGAATCCCGGTAGCACTGCGCAGCTGCAATGGCTGCTGTACACACTGTACCACCATCTACAGCAGGGCCGGGGCTCGCCCTGCATCCAGGTTGGTCCTGGGCCCAGTGAGGAGGCTCCTTGGGCAGGGCCAGGGAGTCAGAGCCAAAGATGTCCCACTGTACCAGGGTGGGCTGGGTATCTGATGGTTCCTTTGGTCCCCAGGGCCTTGGCACGTACTCCCCCTCCTGTCTACAGGGTTTCACCCCAGCTCCTGGCTCCCATTCATCCTCCTCTCCCAGGAAGAACGCCAGCATATTTTAGCACTTGCTTCTTCTGCCCCTTGAGACAGCCAGAGACAGTCCTTTTCTTTCAAAGCACTTAGCACAGTTTGTACCTACAACGGTGTGATTAAGAGTGAAACCGTGTCTACCAGTGTCTCTTCACAGTTTGGTAAATATTTGTGAACTGTTCCCAAGTGCCCACTGTGTGCTGGGCTGGTGCCCAACTCTGGATACCCTCCACTGGCACAGTATGAGCCAATCCATGGGGAACTTTCCATGACATCAGCTACAGCAAGCCCCAGAGGTCCATAACAGAACAGCTCTAGAACATGTGACTGTTGCCTCCTGGGGTCAGGATGACCCTCCTAGGATCCTCAGGGTTTTAGCAGGTAGATGAGTGTCCCTGGAAGAGACAGTGGCCTGTGTGTGTGGGGGGGAGGGGTGGTTAAGGCAGTTCAAGATCTCAATGTACTCAGGTTGAAGTCTAAGGGGGTGTGTCCAAGGGTTAGGGCACAGGAAATCCTCCCCTCTCTGGAATTTTTTCCTGAGTCTCACCCTCATCATCTTCTGAGTGTACCGTTGCTCACAGCAGCACTAGTGTAGGTGAAAGGCTGAGGCCCAGACTCAAGTAGACAGACAGTAGACACAGTAGACAGACATGTGGGCTGGGTGACTTCTTTCAAGAATTCATTATCTCTGCCCCACCCCCTCTGCTGTTGCAGAGTTCTGAGTTTGTGTGTATAGCCTGGGCTGGGGGTTCTGGTTCTGCTGGGACACCCCCTTCTAGCCCTTCCTTAAGAGTGCTTCCTCTCATACCTACCCTCAGGCCTGTCTGCCACCAAGTTCCAGGAGCTCAGCATTTACAGCCTTTCTAAAATTGGATACCGCTACCCCAGCCCTGCTCCTACCGCTTTCCAAGACAACAGTCAGCCACAAGCCTTTACCCAGCCCCTGAACCACAGCCATACTTGTTTCCGGCAGTTCATTTCCAACTTAGTTCAATCCAGGGAATGCTGATTGAGAACCTGCTCTGGGACCATCGGTTTAATGACATAAAATCCCTACCCTCATAGGAACTTAGAGTTGGCTCTAGTCCATTCTAAGGCTGTTAATTGTTAATGAGTAATTGTTCCTAAAGCCTAGAAATGCTAAAGTAGCCCACCCGGCCACGAGCAACGTGAATAGTGTGAGGAGGATGTGGAGGAGTGGAGTGAGTCTGAAGACAGGCTTGGAGAGTGGTGGTGGCCTTCACAGTGGCTTGATGTCCACCGTTGGCTAACAGAGATGTTCCCCCTAAAACTCTCATTCTGAAATAGCTAAACACCAGGTGTGGTTCTAGGTTGATACTCCAAATTTACAGATGAGTGTGACAGAATAGTGAGAGGTACCTAAAAACGAAGAGTCAGAAGGCAGCTAATTTACTCATGGTCATGGATCCGAAGCTTACAGAAGGGAGAAGAAAGAGATTCTGAAGTGGCCTGCCCAAACCCGCCCCAGACTTAATGACTAGAAGGAGTCAAGAGGGATAGCTGTCAAGGGGTGGGGTTGAAGGACTCCTCAGGGCTACGCAGTACAGCCTTGTGAGTCTGGTCCATTTGGACCAGGGCTCCCATCTGCAGACCTTCCAGAGGGAGGAACGTCACATTCCCGAAGATCCCAAGGGCCAGCCTAGTGCTGTCACACAAGGGGCAGTCATCCAGTGACGCCTTCTCCCACCGAGGGCTCAGAGCAGATCTGGACACCTCTGGGGACAGTGAAGTCACGTGCATCTTCTTGCACGGGGTGACTGGCTCCCATATTTCTATTTGGCAGTGCTGGCATGACCCCTACCGCCTGCTGCAGTATGACCTGGACAACTCCCTTCAGAAGACTCCACCCCTGATGGTGACGAAGTTTGCTGTGGTGCGTGGGATGGTTCTGGTAAGCAGGTCCCTTTGAAAGGTTAGACATCTGCCACCAGCCCCTAGAGTCTCAGCAGCCCCTGGCTCTGCAGACTTACTTAGGGAAAGGAGGACAGGGCCTGTACATCCATTCTCCACCCAGGCAGCAGGACTGAGAGTCACAGCAGAACTCACACCCTTATTCCAGCAGAGACCAAGGGGTCAGGTGACATTAACCCAGAGAATCAAATTCTATTCTTCTGACTGTTTTTCAAATACTTTAGAGACCCCAAATATTATAAAACCTTAAACATGTTCCTCACTGAAAATTTGAATACTATAATCTAGAAAATAATGACACTTTCACATCATCCAAAATCTCAGTTGTTCATCCAGCACCTAACTTCTGGGCTCCCAGGTGGGCCACAGCCATCTAACATAGTGTCTGGCCTTTCCTTCCTTTCTCTACACACACTCCAGGGTATGGCCTTTCTAACAAAATAACTCCGCATTTCTTACGTCTTCTGTTGTAACATCTGAGTTTTTACTAGTGGATACGAGTCTGTCATGTTATCTCTAGCCATGCTGCTTCTGTTGGGCAGCTCTTCCCTTCCCTCCCTCCATTCATCCTTTCCTTCCTCTTTCCCATAAATAGCAGTGGGATGAATATCCTTGCACAGCAATCTCTGGACAGATATCTATATGTCAGAGAGTGACTAATACACAGAGAATTGATGGTGTGAGAGCCCTGCCTCCCAGAGCCCCCATTCCATGGCATGAGCTAAATGATGCATCTAGATATGTAGGTTTGAAGCAGAGAGAGCCAGACAGCTGTATGGTAGAATCTTTGTGAGCAGAGAAGAAAGTGGCCTTTCTGGGCCCTGGAGCTCTGTGAGGGTCTATGTATAGAGAGGCGTTTGAATAAGCTGACCCAGTAGGGGCCAAAGGATGGGCAGGCCAGGCTACCCTCTGACTCAGGGAAGCCCAGGCAGGGCCTGGCTCAACCATACCTCCCTGAGCTGCTAGCAGAGGGTCTTTGACTTTTCCCTGCAACCAAATGCCTGAGTCCCGACCCAGCTTTGAAGAATGAACAGCCAGTTCTGCTAAGACTTAGAACTGGGGTGTCGTCATCAGTCCTGCTTCTGTGCATTGCACTGCGGGTATCTCTCATGCCATTTCTTTCCCGTCTGCTAACAGATGTTTGCCGGGGGGCGGCTTGTTTATGGGGGCCGTCTCCTGAATGGATACGGCTTCAGCAAGCAGAACCTGCTGAAACAGATCTTCCGAGCTCAACAGGATTGCAAGATGGGCTATTTCCTACCAGATAACTACAAATTCAAGTAAATGTGACAAAGCACCCCACAGGGAGGGACAGTGGGGCAGGAGAGTTGGGCTGAGGGACGGGCATGGGTGGGGGACCAGATGGTACCAGAGGAGTGAGGTAGGGAACAGCCAAACAAGGATGGGGAGTAGGGTGTAGCCTCCACCTATCGTTCCCTTGGCAAAAGCTACAGCAGGACTTTGCAGGTGGGTAAGGAAAGAGTGAGAGCAGGCAGTGAGGGGTAAAGGAGGCCATGCTGTTTGTCTCTTTGGGTCACAAGTTTGGATAAAGGGCATCTGGGAGACAGAGGAGCACTGGATGCTTTGCACAGCAGCCAGTTCAGTTGGAGAAATTAGGAAGATGGGTTTGTTGAGCAGGAGGCCCAGCTGCAGCCCTATCCCAGCGCACTCAGCTCCACCATGTGTACACACTCAGCCTGACTTCTGCTGGGTTGCTGGGTGGGCTCCATAGACACAGTCGTACATGGAGAGGCCTCAAGCATGGGCATCCGGCTCAATGGGCCACCTACTGAGCACGTCCAGGCCTAGCTCTAGTGAGTTGTTGGAGGCCAGTCTCTGAGTTTCAGACCCGACAGTCTATTCCAGTGAGGAACCTGGGCTTTCTGATGTTCCTGAAAGCTGCATTTGGGGGACTGAATGGGTTAGATTGCACTGTGGTTCCAGGACCAGCGCAGCTCCCTTGAAACCTTGCCAGGTTGCAGTTCCCAAGACAAGGTTGGAGCCCCTTCTTTGCTTTGCATTAGCTGGGTGACCGTCAGCTGAGCTCCCAAATTCTTTTAGCTCCTCACCTTCAAAATGAAGATAGTACTCAGCCCGGCAGGATTGTGACGGTCTTAGGAGAGTGTGTAACACTATATGTAAATGGTAAGCTGTTATCAACGTGTGCTAATACAGCCTATATGCAGACCTGAGCTGCTGGTGCACACCCCGGGCACCTAGTCCAGGACCCTTATTCCCACACAGACCTACAGCTTTCCATCTTTATGCCAGCTTACCCCAGGGAGCCAATTTGGGCCAATCTGCTCCACCCTGAGGTTAGAGATCCATTCATGAAAGATCCGTTGAAGTCACACCACATGACTCAGTATTCTGGAGGCTTCAGTTGAGAAGGTAGGAGAAGAGGAGCCTGTGGGCACAAGGCAAGACATCCCATCACCCAGAATGTGAGGAGGGCTAGGAGGCAGAGTCCTTGGAGACCAGACATAGACAGGCCCAGGGAGATGTGAGTATGAGTCTCAGGGGCTGCTCAGGGTTAAGAAAGAGATAGGTGAGACAGGTTAGGGTCTTACTGGGCATTTATGTCCATAAATATACCACCTTTGTTTCCCTGTGTTTCAAAATAAATTTGGAGACAGGAAAAGAATGGGTGTACTTATAGTTTGGCCAAATGAAGGTAGTATCTAATTCCACCCCACTATTCTGGTAGCTATCTCTCAGTTTATGGAAAGCCATAAGATAAAGGCTAGGACATGTGAAAACTTGCCTACAAATCCAGTGCTCAGCCCCACTCAGCCAGGCCTCCTGGTCCTCCTGGCAGGGCTCAGAAGACTAGAACCAGCCAGCAAGTCTTGGTGCAAAGCACGTGTGGAATGTGGTCCTGTCACAAGTAATCCTGAGTGGGACTGTATCCATCTGAACACAACATTCACATTCATCTTCTGTTTCCCTCACTAGAGGGTTGGGGGCAGCTAAGGGGCACCTACATGTGGTTTGTAGGCTTCACCATCTGTGCCCATGATCAGAGAGGTGGGCTTCACCATGCCTTGCCGTGGTCACACACTGGTAAGGGCTAGGAACAAGAGAGACCAGGACAAGGCTGCACGAGACACCCAGGAAGGCTGAGAGGATGGGACAGCAGACAAGACAGAAAAATAAAAACACAAAGGGGCTCAACCTGCATAGCCCCAGAATGTGTGTGTGTGTATGTGTGTGTGTGTGTGTGTGTCCATGTATCAGAAAAGTGGTCAGTAGAAACCATTTCCTGTCTCTAATTGGGTTTTTGTCCCACCCTCCTCCAAGAATGGAGTGGACAGTGGAGAATACAAATCCAGGTACTTTATTGTCAGTTCTGGATTAACAACTTTAAATGGGAAATTGCCACTTCGGACTTGACAGTTTAAACGGAACAGGTTTGAATTCTTGGTAGCAGCACTATGCTAGCCAAGAGCCATTAAGGCTTGAGCAGTGTTCCAGCTTCGGAGTGCCAGCTGAGAGCTGTCTCTTGCAGAGCAAGTCTGCAGTTACCCCTGAGAGTAATAGGGGCCACAGGTCTCCATCTCCAGCAGGTCTTGAAGGTTGGAGCTGCAGGTTTCTGACGCAGCAAGTCTTAGAAACTGGAAGCAGCTGCGGGAATGAATTCCCGGCTGCAGCCAAAGTGCGGAATCTTGGAGACTTGCCTGCAGCTGCTGGTCAAGTCCTCAGGGCTGCTTTGCTCAAGCTTCTTGCCCAGGGCAGAAACCTCAGGCGCAGGGAGCCTCTGAAGATTCTTTCCCCTGCCAGGCTGGGGGCTGTTTGCTCAAGTCTTTTCTTCTTCCCTCGTTTCCTGCAGCAGTTCTGTCTCTGCAGTTTCCAGAATGTTACATATTTATGGGGTGTCATCTGGACCCTGATTGGCTGAATGTGGCTATGCAAATAAGGCAAAAATAGGACCAATCAAGAAAGAGTTATTGAGCTTGATAGGGGAGGGAAAGAACCCTGAACCCCACCTCCCCAAGAAGACTTATTCAAAGTTCATAATCAAGTATGCACGCCTCTGTCTGCAGAGGCAGGAAACATGTAAGGAAGCTTCTGTCTGCTCCTGGTGGTTCAGTGGGGAGATTTTGCCTAGGCTTCTTTCTATTTCCTGTGTAGAAGCTGCTTCCCTCAAGCTCCTTTGCTCTCGGGGGCCTCCCAGCTGTCAGAAAGCCACATGCGGAGGGGACACCTACCTCCAAGAGCAGAAGGCAAAGGGCACTCAGCTTGAGCTCCGGCCTAGGCTGCTGTCTTTTTGTTGTTGTTGTCTTTGGGGGGAGAGGTCTTTTTGAGACAGGGTCTCCCTGTAGCCCCAGCTGTCCTAGAACGCACTATGTACACCAGGCTGGCCTTGAACTGACAGAGATCCACCTGCCTCTGCCTCCCAAGTGCTAGGATTAAAGGCGTGCACCACCACGCCCAGCTCAAGGCTATTCTTATAGGAGAGAATCACAAGCTGTCAGAAATAGCCATACTTTGACGTGACAATGTTCTTTGGAAACAGTCATGTCCCTGTAAACTGAATGCCTGTGTAAACTGTAATGTGCTCAGTTGACCACAGAGAACCTTGTAAATGGTCATGAAATCTGTGAAAAACAAAGAGTTCTTTGTAAATTCCTGCATTGCTGATAAGTCACAATGGCACTCTGAGCTGCAGAGTGCCCTGTCTGCTAGGAAAAGGTCTCAAAAACTTCTGTCCCTCCTGCAGTCCTTCTCCTTCTAAATAGCACAGCACTTTAAGAGCTGTCATGAGCCATGCACAGTGCTCAGTCACCTATAAAATGCCCTACGCGCATAGCACTTTGTTAACTACATGGTGCTCTATAAAGGACGATGTGCCTATAAACCATCAAGTCCCCTGTGCCATACAGGCTGGAATGAGACCTCCTAAAGACAAGAAGGTATGTAAATGGCATTGTGAGCATAAAAGCATTTGTGAACAATCATGATCCTTATGAACTTCAGGTGAAAGTGCGGTATGCTGTGAAGTGCTAACCAGATATAAGGGAGCATTTAGCCCCCATTGCTCATCCATCGTAGAAGAGGCAGGCCAAACTGAGTTATGATAGAAGGCACCCAGGGAACAGCGAGGAGAGTCACAGGCAGCTGCAGCCCGATGCTGTGTTCTAAATGTCTGTGTCCTGCAGATTTGTGGGCTGAAATCTTTACATCTATGATGTAAAGCGATGGTGTTGGGAGGTAGGGACTTTGGAAGGTGCTTAGCTCACAAGAGCAGATCCTTCACCGGTGGGGTTAGGCCCTTATGAAAGAGTGCCCAGAAGCCAGTTTGCCTCTCATGCTACTTGCAGACAGCAAGAGGCTGCCATTAACAGGATGTTATTTGCAAGTGTCACCAAACATTGAGTCTGCTGGCACCTTAATGTTGGACTCCCAGCCTCCAGAACTGTGAGCAATACATTTCAGTGGTCTGAAACCCATCCAGGCACAGTGTTTTGTTAGAGCAGTCAGAATAGTCTGACATAAGCTACCCTAGACTAAACAGCTTAAGTGACAGGTTTATTATCACCTTGGTTCTAGGGGTGAAAATCTGATCCAGATGTGGGCTAGGCTACTGTCCCTCTCAAGCTGTGTTCTGGTCTGTCCTTGACTCCTCACCCTGATGTGGCACTAGTTATGTGGGATTTGGGGGCCCACCTCACTCTTGAATGACTACATCTCAACTAATTATATCTTTGCTAAATGTCATGTTTTAAAGTCCTGGGGTTAGGACTTCAACCTATGATTTGGGGGACACATTAGGCCCACAGCACTGAATGATGATGTCAGCTCCTCTGCCTCTGGTTGTCTCTCCTTTGCTGCTCCGCAGAGCCCTGTGCACCCTGGAGGCATTGCTGTGCTTGGCGCAGCGTGGATTGGGAACTGCAGCGAGAGCAGGGACTCCGTGAAGGAAACCAACACCAAGGTCCCTGGGTCCCCAGAGAAGGCACAATGGAGGAAGAGTGTTTAGTCTTGCTGGAGGCTGGAACAGGATGGGATAGCCCTGAATGAACCATGGCCCTTATCTCTGCCCTTAAGCCATGCCTTCCTGTCATCCCTCTCTTGCAGCCTATCAGCCTTTCTCACAAGCCTGGGAGATTCTGACTCAGCAAAAAAAAACCCATCTAAAGTCAACGAGGGAAGTGCTCCTTCATTGGGCGCTAGGGACAAAGAAAAGGCACCTTCTCCGTCCCTTGACAAGTATGTGGCCCTCATTGATCTGGCTGCAGATTAGGCATGACTCATCTCAGGGTCTTTGGCTGTGTCACAGGCCATTAAGGCCACCATGAGACTTGTGCCTTGGCAATCTGTGCTCTACCCTCCAGTGCAGATCAGCTCTGGACATCTAGCCTGTTTTGCCCAGTTGCCCTTAGGTGTCAGGGCTGCTCCCTGGTGATTCGATTTGTAGCAAGGCCCCCACAGCCCAGACCTGATGAGAAGGGCAGAGACTGCCCCACACTCCAGCAAGTATGTTGCTGTCAAATTCTACAAACTTGGTGATTCTGACAGGGAAATGAATAACATCACTCTTCCCAGAAAGACCAAAAGTACAACTAGGATCAAGAAGAATGTCACAGGTGCCACTGGACCCCAAGTTAGAGCTGTCCCCTAACTCCTGCCCCAGAGGGCCACACTCTCCTCAGCCAGGCCAGGCTCCCCACCTGCCCAGTACTTGCTTCTCCCTGTTACATGCTTAGGTCGAAACAGCCCGAAGGGAAAGTAAACACTATCAACAAGATCAGGAGGAGCAGTAAGAAGATCACTGACTGGAAGAAGCTGGGTATGAGGAAGTGACGCTGCTATAGCCGGCAACGCCCTCCCACGCCCAGCCCTGCTCCCACGTCCCACCACCTCAATAAACGCATGTGCCTCCAGCACCTGGATGAGGCCGAGGTGGGCAGGGTAGGCCCAGGTCTACCTGACCCTAGCAAGGTCGGAGGTTTTCCTACAGCCAGTTTCAAAGTGAGTTCTCGGAATGTGCTGCCCTACACAGAGCTTCTTCCTCTGTGACCAGGAGTTGGCTCAATTGTTCCGAAAACTTGGGGAGCCTCAGCTGGGGTAGGACTGTGTCTCCTGTCTTCCACTGGGTGGGAAAAACCTCAGATTCTGCCCAGGTGGTAAGAAGATGAGGAGGGGGGAGACGGACAGAGAAAGGCAGAATAGAAGAGAGAAGAGACGGAGAGAGTGATAGAAATGAGAAGCCGGGGCTGGGGGGGGGGGATGGAAGCAGGGAGAGGAGAATGAGCAAGGAGAGGAGGGGGACAGGAGGAGGAGGGGGAGGAGGAGGGAGGAGGGGGAGGGGGAGGAGGGAGGGGGAGGAGGGGGAGGAAGGGGAGGGGGAGGGGGAGGAGGAGGGGGAGGGGAAGGGGGAGGGGGAGGGGGAGGAGGGGGAGGAGGCTGGAACAGGTGGGTAGTGGTACCTACGGCCCTTCGGGAACTCTGGAAAGCCAGTCCGCAGCCACCTCGAAGGCTCTTGTGCCATTTTAGCCTGGCATTAGAGCACGTGAGTGGATTGGATTCTTTTTTCCCTGAGCCCACAGACCTAGAGCATTCTTACCAGCAACTAGGGTATCCCTCTGGGGTGGCTGCTTTGTCTGTTATGTCTAAGAGAGCTAGAACTCGCACCAATGCATGGCTGGTAGCTCTAGGCTTGTCTGGGTTCCCAAGAAAATTTTTCCATGATCCTAGGCATATAAGTATATAAAACATGTATACAAATCAAACTTGTACTCATAAGACATAATAAAGTTTTGTTAAAACAATTCTTTGGCAACATATGATTTTTTTCATTTATGAAGAATGGAAGCTAATTTTATGCCAGGCATGGTAGCACGTGGCTTTAATCCCAGCACTTGGAAGGCAGAGGCAGGTGGATCTCTGTGAGTTCAAGGCCAGCCTGGTCTACAGAGTGAGTTCCAGGACAGCTGGGGCTGCAGGGAGACTGTGTCTCAAAAAGACCCCCTCCCCCCAAAAAGAATGGAAACAAATTTTCATATTAATGAGGTGGATTGTGCTTATTTATTTTTACATCAGGAATTAAATCATGGTGAATATTTGATACTGTAGGACTGAAAACATCTTAATACTTTTCAGGGTTGATAGACATTTTGATTTTATAATCATCAAAGCTAAGAATGCCACTTTGTGTAAATGTGTAGTACAAAGCGACAGAAATGTGTTGAGGGCCATTTTAAAAATTGAGAACACGGGGCCGGAGAGCTGGCCCAGCGGTTAACAGCACCGACTGCTCTTGCAGAGGACCCAGGTTCAATCCCCAGCACCCACGTGGCGGCTGAGAACCGTCTTTAGCTCCAGTTCCAGGGGAATCTGATGCCCTCTTCTGACCTCCGCAGCATTGCACAACATGGGTGCACAAATCTGCATGCACATAAAAATAAATAAAAATTTTTTAAAAATTAAAAAAATTTAAAAAAAAATTGACAACACTTTAAAAACAATGCATTATAGCCAGGTGAGGTTTATGCTAGCAATGCAAAATTGGCTCAGCATTGGAGCACCAGTCTCTGTCCCTCCCCCACACACAGAATGGACGAATGGAACACCAAATACTAACTCCCTGATGGAGAAAGTGCATTAGGACTGGAGACTTGGCTCAGCAGTTAAAGGCACTGGCTGCTCTTGAAGAGGACCTGAGGTTCAGTTCCCAGCACCCACACATGGTGGCGAACAACCATCCGTAACTTCAGTTCTGAGGATCCAGTGCCCTCTTCTAAGACCTCCATAAGCATTGCACTACATGGGTGCACTTACCTACATGCAGGCAATATACATAAAATAATAAAATATAAAAAAGAAAATGCATTAAAGTCTTAGCAAACCAGAAATAGAACATCTTAACTTCATAAAGTTTGTAAGAAAAACTTACATTAGGTACAAGACCTGCTTATGAGAATTTAGGGTACACCCTTGGGCAAGGGCGTTGCTTTGATCAAATTAGGAGAAAAGGAAAGGTAAGAATGTCCAGGGGAAGTCTGCGTGTGTCATGCCCACTGTGTCCATTTTTCTTCATGGAGACACTTTAAATGCATCCCCTGTGAAATAAGAAGTGAGACAAGGTTCCCACCACCAACAGCACTGCCCAATGCACTGAGGGCATTGAGCTCTGTACAGAGAGCAGAGATGAAGACGGCATAGGGACCCGAGTGAAGGAGGGGACTGGGTTTTGCAGCTGTTTCCGTCATTTATTTGGCTGGAAAACCCAACAGAATCACTGTGCACTAACGTGGATTCCCTATGACTGGATGAAGGTGTGACTGCGTGCTAACCTGGATTCCCTATCACTGGATTAAGGTGTGACCTCTAAAATCTGTTTCTCACCACAAAAGACCCAATACCAGGCTGCAGGGCCAGCGATCTGAATGACACCCATAATGCCTTGGTCCCATAGTGAACTAAAGTGAAGAGAATGAAGCCATTTTGCTAGGAGCCCAGAATATCTACCTCTCACCCAGAACCCTAGAGAAGATCCACTCAGAGTTTTGCCTTGCTGAGACTGGGCAAACAGCTTTGGCCCCTGGATCATGTCTTCATCCACAAAATGTGATATTTGAAATAACCACTTGTTGGATCTTGGGTGGATCAGATCCAACGCAGAGAAAGCCTTTTTAAAGCTCATATTTGGAAGATGTGGATAGGAACAGCTACTTGTAAAAAGAATAAACTCCTACCAATGTTGCCACTCTCCATATCAGCAAAGCCCACCTTACCTGCTGGCTGCCTTCCAAGCTCCAGTATCTGCAAGGGTTAAGGATCTTGGCTGCTTGCGGAGCAGGAATAGTGTTAGCCCCCAAGCAAGCACAGCATCCCCCTATCTGTGCGATCTCACAACCCCCAACCCAGCCTTCGGAAATGAAAACCCAGCCCGCCCGGCTGAGGCGCTTCTGCTGGCTGCATCCTAATGATCTCCACTAGGGTGAGTGAGTGCCCCCCTCTCAGCTCCCCCACTTCTCCAGTTCCAGGGGAGGAACCTGGAGCTACCCCCCCCCCCAGCTGTCAGCTCACATGTGTGAGAGAGATTGGGTGGTTCCAGTGGGTTCTGAGAGAAGAAAATAGGAAGAGGGAGGCTGGGGCATAGGGGCAGTCCAGTCGGAGTGGCCACAGACCCACGGGCTCGGCCCGCTCTTCTGTAAATCTGGGCAGGGGATTTCACACTGAAGATTATGGCTCACTAATGAGTTGCAAAATCCATTTAGAGGGATGTGACCCACATTTTAAAAAGCAAACTGGAATAGAAAACAATACATTGCACATCAAAAGGTGTCAGATTTTATCTCAGCCACCGTGAGTGTGGTATCTGAAAACTCGGCACCATGCAAGACCCCAGTTCCCCTGTCCTCCATGGTGCTGTAGGCGTGTGTGGGAAAGGCGTCAAGTACAGGCTCTGTCTGTCTGTCTGTCTCCCACCTTCCTTGGGAGAATAGTCACAAAGACTTTAAAGCCACCAAATTGGAGCATTAGGTACAAGACCTGCTTATGAGAATTCAAGGTACACCCTTGGGCAGGGGCATTGCTTTGATCAAATTAGGAGAAAAGGAAAGGTAAGAATGTCCAGGGGAGGTCTGCGTGTGTCATGCCCACTGTGTCCACTACTGGGTTTCCTGGGTGGAGACTGTTGTGACTCCCTGCTGTCCAAGAAGTCAACTGCTCTGTGTGTGTGTGTGTGTGTGTGTGTGTGTGTGTGTGTGTGTGTGTCAGGGGACACCCTCAGGTGCTTGTCCTCACTTTCTACCTTATTTGAGACAGGGTCTGTTTGTTATTCACTGCTGTGCATGCCAGGCTAGCTGAGCTATTAGTTTCCAGGGATTCTCCTGTCTCTACCGTCCATCTCTTAGTAGGAATATTGGGATTATACATAGATAGGGGTTACTACCTCCAGCTTTATGTGTGTTCTAGGAAACTGAACTCAGATCCTTCAGCTTGCATGCAAATGTTTTTATACCAAACCATCCCTCTAGTCCCACCTTTTTTGATGTTTTGAGAGGGTCTCATTATATGTCCTGGTCAGACAAGAACTCACTATGTAGACCAGGCTGGACTGAAATTCACAGAGATACGTCTGCCTCTACCTCTGCCTCCCCAGTGCTGGGACTAAAGGTGTACAGTACCATGCCTGGCCTCCCACCTTGGTGTTTGAGACAGGGTCTCTCATTGGCCTGGAAATCAACAATCTGGGTGGCCAGCAAGTTCCAGGTTTCTACCAGGCTCTGCCTCCGGAGTGCTGGATGACAGTGTGTGCTGGATGACAGTGTGTGCTGATGACAGTGTGTGCTGGATGACAGTGTGTGCTGATGACAGTGTGTGCCGGATGACAGTGTGTGCTGATGACAGTGTGTGCTGGATGACAGTGTGTGCTGTGTGCCGGATGACAGTGTGTGCTGATGACAGTGTGTGCTGGATGACAGTGTGTCCTGGATGACAGTGTGTGCCGGATGACAGTGTGTGCCGGATGACAGTGTATGCTGATGACAGTGTGTGCCGGATGACAGGTGTGTGCTGATGACAGTGTGTGCTGGATGACAGTGTGTGCTGGATGACAGTGTGTGCCGTATGACAGTGTGTGCCGGATGACAGTGTGTGCCGGATGACAGTGTGTCCTGGATGACAGTGTGTGCTGGATGACAGTGTGTGCTGGATGACAGTGTGTGCTGATGACAGTGTGTGCTGGATGACAGTGTGTGCTGATGACAGTGTGTGCTGGATGACAGTGTGTGCTGGATGACAGTGTGTGCTGATGACAGTGTGTGCTGGATGACAGTGTGTGCTGGATGACAGTGTGTGCTGGATGACAGTGTGTGCCGAATGACAGTGTGTGCCGGATGACAGTGTGTCCTGGGATGACAGTGTGTCCTGGGATGACAGTGTGTCCTGGCATGACAGTGTGTGCTGATGATAGTGTGTGCTGGATGACAGTGTGTGCTGGATGACAAGTGTGTGCTGGATGACAGTGTGTGCTGGATGACAGTGTGTGCTAGATGACAAGTGTGTGCTCCCATACTTTTTTTATTTGTTGCTGAAGATGAACCTGTGGAGCCCATCTACCACTGAACCATCTCCTCAGTTCCACAGCTGATTTTTTAAAATTCTTATATATGTATGAATGTATTATTGTCTGTCTGTCTGTCTGTCTGTCTGTAAGTGTATCCATGTTGTGCAGTGTTAGCCCTGGCTTTTCATGAGCAGCTGCTATGTTCAAAGCCTTGGTGGTTATATGGTGAGAAGCAGGGAGAACGAGCCCTCAGTGACTTTACAAATGGAGAAACCATCGTTTTTGTCTCACCGTGTGTAGGGCACTGAACTGACCTGTGCAGCTCCTTTGCTGTCCACCTGAGCACCTCACACCATGCTTTTTTCAACTGCTAAGCTGAAGCTGGCAGTGGGAGTGGACAGGGTCTGACCCAGGTGGCTGTGCCCTGGGCACTGCCCTGCTGCCCTCCGAGCCCGCCCCCCTGCCCGGCTGGAAGGCAGGAGCGCTCACCCTGCCCTGCCCTGCTCTGCAGCTTCGCTGCTCTCATTGTTTTCCCCGGCTTCCTCTCTGCCCTGAGCTTGCTGAGATCCAGCCCAACTGCAGGGCCTTTGCACATCCTGATGGCTAATCTTAGCTGTCAACTTCACACACCGGGCAGAGGGGCCCTCAACTGAGAAACTTCCTACATTGGAATGGCCTGGACACATGTCTGGGGCATTTTCTTGATGGCTAATTGGCATCCAAGTGTGCAGCCCACCTCAGGCAGGCGGGCTTGGCTGCACAGGAAAGGTGCCTGAACGTAAGCCTGGGAGCAAGCCGGAAGCAGAGTTCCTCAGTGCTTCCTGCTTTGAGATCCTGCCTTGGCTTCCCTGCGTGGTGGACTGTAAAGTGGAAGGTGACATAAACCCTTTTTTTCCCCAGATTTGGTCATCTGATCATGGTACTTTCTACAGCAATAGAAAGCAAACTAGAACCATAAATACCTCTCTGCCTGGGAGAAGCAACACTGAATTGTATACTTTAAATAGGTGAATTTTTTTTTTTGAGACAGGGTCTCCCTGTAGTCCTAGCTAGCCTGGAACTCACTACGTAGACCAGGGTGACCTCAACTCACAGAGGTATCCCTGCCTCAGCCTCCTAAGTGCCAAGATTTAAAGCATGCACCATGACACCCAACCTGAATTTACATTTTGGGGGGGGTCTTTTTATGAGACAGGGTCTCCCTGTAGCCCCAGCTGTCCTGGAACTCTCTATGTAGACCAGGCTAAACTCACAGAGACCAGCTTGCCTCTGCCTCCCAAGTGCTGGGATCAAAGGCATGCACCACTATGTCAGGCTAGTGTGGACTCTTAACCTCTGACAAGCCAACCAGCCTCTTCTACTCATAGCTACCTCTTGAAAAGTACGCTGAAGAAGGAGTTGAGAAGCTTGGCTGCTTCCTTCACAACCGGAGAAACTGAGGCTCAGATCGGGTGATAAACCTGGTCACTCCAGCTCCTCTGCTTTTTCACTGGGGAGGTGGGGTGGATCCCCACTTCCTCGTTCTCTTTTCCAGTTTCCTTCTTTGGTGGGTTTGATTCTGGGATCTAAATATTTGTCAAGTTGTTGAAAAGAAAGAAAAGAAAATCAAAAACTTTCAGTGGTTCTCAGTCTGTGGATGTCCTGGGAGTAGCCAGCCAGGATAGCAAAGATGGAGGCGGCCGGCTGGGGACAGAAGTGGCACTGCTATGCCCCCAGGCAGAGGGTCATATCCCTGGAAAATTCTCAGAGCTGATGAGTCAGGAGGGAGAGAAGGGCTGCCATTCTTGGTTCACCGTCCTGAGCACTTGCTGTCCCTTGGATGGCCACACTTTCAGCCATTGCCTTAAAGCCTCATGCATGTACTTAACAAGCCTTTCCATAGACTGGTAAACTGAGGTAGCCCAAAGCAGACACAGGTGACCAGGTTGGCCCGTACTAAGCTGTACAGATATTTCTAAGTCATATGGTCCAAGGAGTGATGTGGGGGCAGATGGGTCCTGGTCAGAGGCAGGAGGAGGTAGTGGGGATTGGTATTTACCCTCTGTCCCTGCTTCAGCTCTGCAGGCTGTCAGGAGCCTGCATGAGCCACCCCCACCCCCCAGCTCCAACCAGATGTGCAACTGTCCCCCAACACCCACAGAGTGGTTTTAGGAGGGCTCAGGATAACTCTGGGCTGGAGAACCAAGCAAGACGATGGATTGGCTGGGTGTCCTGCTGAACAAGGAATACGAGCTGCCCTTCCTCAAGCTGACTGAGCCCTGGATCCCATGCCTCAGTTTCCTCATCCATAAAAGTGTAATGGGAGGCAAAGGAAGCGGAGGAGTCCCTGCCTCCACCTCCTCCTTCAGCTTGAGAGTTTCTAAAAGAGCCACTCCCAGAGAGGCCCTTTCCCTGATGGACAGACACTTCCTGTGGCCCGTGCTAACCACTGCCCCACACCATCACTCCAGGTGGAAGGACTCTCATTTCTCTCCAGTTTTCTTTTCAGCCAATCTCAGATCTTTTTAGAACAGTTGTAAGCTCATAACAAAATTGAGCAGACAGTTCAGAGATTTCCCACGAGCTCCCTGCTCCTCCCAAGCCCACATCACCAGCACCCCCTTTCAGACTGGCACATCGGGCACAGTGGGGGGCACCTGAAGCCCAGGGCCCACAGAGGTCTCACTCGTGCTGCTCCTCTGTGGATTTGGATAAAGGGTTGATTCTGTGCCCGCCGCGATGCACTGCCCTGAAGTTCCACCTGGCTCCATCTGGCCATCTCTCCTAACTTCTGGAAGCTCCCAGATCCTTCTCCTGTCTGTGGTTCCACCCCTTTTGGAATGCCACACAGTTGGAATCAGGTAGCCCACAGCTTTCTGCACACAGGCTTCTCTCACCTGGTAATATGTACTCAATGTTCTTCCATATCTTCACTTGACTTTATAGTTCATTTCCTCTTCAGCACCAAATGACACCCAATTATCTGGACGTATCACGGTTTATTTGCCCCAGTTACCACCAGGGCAGTTAGGAATCTAGCTGTTTAACATCCATGTGTACTTTTCTGCATGAGCAGATATTTTCAACTTACTTGGCTAAGAATTAAAAGCACTGGATCACAAAGCTAAAGCACATTTTCTTTTGTAATAAATGCACTGTTTTACATTCCCTTAACAGCGATCAAGAGTTCCTATTGTTCTATCAACCCACGTCCTCATCAGCTTTCAGCGTTGCTAGTGGGGGATTTAGGCCATTCTGTTATTTTCATTTATTTACATCTATATGGAGAGAGAGAGAGAGAGAGAGAGAGAGAGAGAGAGAGAGAGAGAGAGAGAATGTGTGGTGTATATGCGCATGTATGTGTGCATGCTTGTGCCTGCAGAGACCACAGGAGACAGCAGATACCAAGCTCTGCACTTTGCTCCCTTGAGAAAGAGTCTCTCACTAAACCTGGACCCTGGCTGGCAGCCAGCAGGCCCCAGCCACTCTCCTTTCTGCACTCTTGAGTACTGAGCTCGCTGGTACACGCTCCTGCACCCAACCAGGGGCTAGAGACTTGGAAATCGGGTCCTTTTGCTTGAGTAGGAAGTGCTTTTCCCCACTGCGCAACTCCCCGGGCCAGATCTGGGTTGTTGGAACAGGTTTGTGATGACACCCCATTGTCTTCTAAATTGTGTTTCCCTAATAACATGGTGTCGAGTGTCCTCACAAGCTTATTTGCCATCTGTAGCTCTTCTCCAGAGCAGTGTCTGTTTTGGTCTTTAGCCTATTTTTTTTAATGAGGTTTTCTTTTCAACAGACTTTGTCCTATTTCTCTTTTTGTGGAGCGGAGATGGAACCCAAGGCCTCATGCGTGCTAGGCAAATGCTCTACCACTGAGCCGGGCCCCTTGGACAGCACTCTTTTGCAAACATTTTCTCACAGTCTGTGACTTGCTTTCCTATTTTCTTGGCATAGTCTTTTGCAGAGCAGAAAATTTTAAGTCCAGCTTGGCAAGTTTTGCTTTCATGCGCCCTGCCTGTGCTGTTACAGCTGAGGGGACGTTAGTCATGCATCATGTTTAGGTTTTCTCCTGTTCTCCGGAGTTTTGTAGTTTTGATTTTTCTGCCTAGGTCTCAGACCCTTCTGGAGTTACTTTTTTCTGAAGACTTGTGCAGATTCACTGTGTTTACAGACAGCAGGCCGCCTTTGTTCCTCTGTGAAAGGTGGGTTGATGCATTTGTGTGGTTTTAGCAGTGAGCTCTCTTTTCTGTTCTGCTCAATCGGCTTTCTTGTCCTTCACCAGAGTCACAGACAATTGATCGTAACTTTCCAGTGCATACTGAAGTCAAGGAACGGCAGTCTCCCAAGTATGTTCCGTCATTTTTCAAAAGTGTAAATTGAGCCATGTGTGGTGGCGCACGCCTTTAATCCTAGCACTCAGGAGGCAGAGGCAGGCAGATCTTTGTGAGTTCAAGGCCAGCCTGGTCTACAGAGTGAGTTCCAGGACAGCTGGGGCTACAGGGAGACCCTGTCTCGAAAAGACCAAAAAAAAAAAAAAGTGGAAATTGAAACACCAAGATATTAAGTCCTTTGACCCAAACCACAGTCAGTAACCGTTTTTGTTGCTGGTAGGAATCTAAACTGATATTATCCACCTGAGAAAGCACTGGGGAATCTGCACTTGAACTCAATTCTGACTACAAAGCTTGTGTTTGAGACCTAGATTAAAACTGGAAATGGGGGAGGGGGGAGATAGCTCAGCAGTTAAGAGCACTGGCTGCTCTTACAGAAGACCTGGGTTCAGTTCCCAGTACCACATGGTGGCTAACAACCATCTGTAACTCCAGTTCCAAGGGATCCAGCACCCTCTTCTGACCTGCAAGACACAGGTGCACTTACCCACATGCAGACAATACACTCATATACATGAAGTAAGAATAATAAATAAATGAAATGGGGAAAGAGAGAAGAGAGAAGATGAAAAAAGAGGTGTGACGCTTATCCTTGTCAACCTGATGGGATTTTGAGTCACCATGGAAACAAAGCTCTGGGCATGTCCAGGAGAGATTATCTAAATTAGGTTAATTGAGGTGGGAAGATCCACCCTAGACGTAAGTGGCATCCTTCCATGGGCTGGAGTCCTAGGCTGCATGTAAGGAGAAAGTGTCTACTGGTATTCATGACTGTCTCCTGCCAAACTGTGGGCATCATGCTCCGGCCACCATGCCTTCCTTGCCAAGGTGGACCTTCCTTCCCTAAGTGGTGCTTGTCAGGTATCTTGCACAGTCAAGGGGTGTCTTGGTGTCTGGTTGTAAGCACTTTCTGTGAGGAAAGAGACAGGCCCAGAGTGGGAAAGAGAGTTCTTCTCATTTCTTCCCCACTCTCTCAGGGCATGCAGCTCTGTCTACACCGTAGACACCTGGCTCGTCCACCCGCTCAGGGCATGCAGCTCTGTCTACACCGTAGACACCCGGCTCATCTGCCCGCTCAGGGCATGCAGCTCTATCCGCCCTCTCAGGACATGCAACGTGGGCACTGGCACTGCCCCTGACAGGTAAGGAAACAGAATGAGAGCACAAGAAGGGTAAGCAGCTGTCCAGGTCAGCTGGTGAGCAGATGGCTGTCCCCTGTGATGGTGGGTGCCAGCCTAGGCCCAAATCCCATGAAAGGGCCACTCGGGGCAGATGGGCAGGAGTGAAGGAGCCTCAGAGCTGCGCCTCCTCTCTGACACGGGGGCTCACACACATGGCCAGTGCCTGTCCCTGCCTCCTGCCAATCCACTAAGAGCAATGCCAGGGCTTAGACGTTGGGGATTTTCTTTTCCTTCCCAGGACCTTAAGTGTAACCCCAAGAGAAGGCTGAGCTTCACATGAGAAACTACTACTTCTGACACGGGGAAGGAAACGCTTTTGAAGTTTCTCGGCATAATGATACTCTAGACCATGGGCCAGACCTCATAGGGTCTGAGGCCAGCATTTTACCCCTTCAGCCACAGCCACTCTGCCAGGAGTCTCGAAGCTTCCTCTATAAACAATTTACTGTAAGACAAGCATGCCACCGGGGTGCACCCTTCCTTGCCACTTGTGTTCAATTAAGGGGAGCCCCCTTCTCCTCTGTGAATCCAGTCCCCAGCTGGCACACCCCACACCTGGCTCGGGGACAGCCCTTCAGGTCCCCAGGCTATCCCACCATTCGCTGTCCCTCAGACTTGTACAGATCCTTTTCTGGGTCCCAGGTTTTGTGGCTGAAGCCACAGGGCAGTTTGAGCCATTAGAAGGGACGACTGCTACAGTCACCTGTGTGGGTCAGGGTTGTAGCGTGTGATGGCTTTGTGGCTCCAGCCTCCCCGCCTTTGCCCCTGCAGTGAGCCAGCTGGGTACACTGTTTCCAGGGTCTGGCCCTTTTAAATTTAGCTGCAGGAAAAAAAAAAAAAAAAAAAGGCAGTTTGTGCAGGCCTGGAACACGCAGACAATCAGCAACAGGAAAAAGTCATTTGAGGGAAGTGTTCAATGAGTTATGGAGGCATTGTTCCTGAGCCCAAGGACCAGGGCCACTGCTCTGAGCCTCCGTGTCCAGCCCAGGGCTGCAGGCTCAACACTGCCCCTGCTGCATCAGAATAACAATGTGGGCAGCCTTTAAAAAAATGAGGAAGAAAAGAAAAGCACCAGAGGAAGAAAAATACTGGAAAGTCCCTGCATCCAGAGATGGAAGAATCTTTCTGGAAAATCGGCAAGGGGAAAGGCCGTTTGCTGCCTCCCAGGCGGGGACCACCAGCCGCAGGAGGAAGTTGCAAGCAATGTTGTGAGATATTTTCAGTCTAGTGTGATGTCGATTGATTTTCTAAAACAAGACCTCCTGCTGAGGTTGGACTGGGGCTGAGCAGGGGTGGGGCAGGGTACAGGACCAGCCTGGACATAAACAGGAGCTGACCCAGTTGGAGAGCTCCAGTACTCTGGTTCACAGCCTTGCAGCCCCCTCATATCCTGGCAGGTTTGTGTTCCAGACCTCACCTTGGTGGGGAACACAAAGGTAAAGCTGGGGTCCTCTGCCCAGAAAGCCTGCAAAAGAGGCTAGGCAGGCTCTGCTCTCCCACCTCTCCCGGTGGGTGCTCACTGACTGTCCTGCCACTTGTCCCCCTACCGCACAGCTGACTAGGAAAGTAACGGCAGTTATTACAGAAGCGGTATGATAGCGAGGGACATCGTGTGCTGGAAATGAAGTCACCACAAGGAGATAAGGAGAGTCATGCAGGGGAGGGGGGTATGTGCAAGTCCAGAAGGAACGATCGAGTGATGGCCCCTCCCCCCTCTCAGCCGGACCCCCCCACACCCCAAGCTGAGCAGGTCTCCTGGGGAGCGGGGACTCCAGCCCCATCACCCTGCTCCATGGCCTGGGAGCTGACTCTGTCCAGAGGCAGGCAAACCATTTTAAACCATCACGGAATGCTCCGTAGGAGAACATGCTATCATAGCAACCACACACCCTGGCCCCTGTTACTGAACTCATCAATTTCTCACGTCACAAATGGTCACCCACCCCACCTCCTCCATCTAGGACAGTGTAGGCTAACAGACCCAAGAGCCAGAGTCTGTGTGATTATTTCAATAGTTTCTTCCTGTGACATTCTGTCCACAAAGCTGGCAGACGCCTTTTCGGCACATAGGTAGACCCCATGTAAGAAAATTTTAATATTCTCTAGCTGGGTGTGGTCATGCACACCTTTAGTCCCAGCACTTGGGAAGCAGAGACAGGCAGAGTTCAAGGCCAGTCTGGTCTACATGGAGAGTTCCAGGCCAGCTGGGGCTACAGGGAGACTGTGTCTCAGAAAGATTAAGAACACCAACAACAACAACAACAAAAAGGGGCTGGAGAGATGGCTCAGCGGTTAAGAGCGCTGACTGCTCTTGCAGAGGAACCGGGTTCGATTCCCAGTACTCACATGGTGGCTAAGAACCATCTTTAATTCCAGTTCCAGGGGAATCCGACACCCTCTTCTGACCTCCACACGATACGGGTGCACCTACCTACATGCAGACAGTACATTCATACACATAAAAAATAAAATTGAAAAAAATTAAAAAACAACAAAAAAGAAAAGTTAATATCCCCAATCTGCAAACAGTCCTGACAAACTGATAATAAAAATGCGAAACAAAAATAAAGAGGGAACACGGTCAAGAATATGATGAGACCACTCCACAGTCACAGAAATGCAAATAGCCAATAAAAATCGAAGGGATGCTCAGCTTCCCAGGCAGTCACAGAAATGCAAATTAAAAGAACAATCAATGCGATGCCGTTTTTCTCCTATCAGATTGGAGAAAATATTAAATATTGATAACATCCAGCGCCAGCAAGGAGGGGGGCAGCTAGCAGTTTTGACACTGCTGGTGGAGTGTGGGCTGCCACGATCTTTTGGGACAGTCGCAAGTATTAAAGTTTAAAATGC
Source organism: Rhizomys pruinosus (assembly GCA_009823505.1). NCBI lineage: Eukaryota > Metazoa > Chordata > Mammalia > Rodentia > Spalacidae > Rhizomys > Rhizomys pruinosus. The sequence goes on from VZQC01015004.1 coordinate 5,368,727, forward strand.
TATGCCCTTTGATCTAGTGACTGCATTTTGGAGCTGTGATCCTATAAACCCACCTGGGGGTCACAGGCACAGCAGACGCTGCGCACAGGGAGATATTCCAAATGCTGGTCGAGAGGGCAAGGTGGACTGACCTGTAGGCCAGCTGCTCTACCCCAGCAGTGTTGTGGGGCCTGTGGGAGTTTCCAGAACTCCCAACAGTTTCAGCAGGAAGTGCTTTCTTGAAAGTCTTTCTTCTTTTTCAGGGCTAGAGAGATGGCCTAGCGGTTAAGAGCACCAACTGCTCTTGCAGAGGACCTGGGTTCGATCCCCAGCACCCACATGGCGGCTGAGAACCTTCTGTAACTCCAATTCCAGGAGAACTCCAGTTCCAGGGGAATCCGACACCCTCTTCTGACCTCCGCGGCATTGCACGTCACGGGTGCACAAACCTACATGCAGACAGTACATTCATACACATAGAAAATAAATAAAAATTTAAAAAAATATTTAAAAAAGTCTTCTTTTCGAATGTCATGTGGTGTGCATGCCTGTAAGACATCCAGGAGGGAATCGGCCCAAGGTCATGCTCTTCTTGCCCAGCTGGGGTCCTGGTCTCCTCAGACCCTGCTCTTCTCTGTCTCCTACGGTATGCTCAAGGGCTGGGTGCTCTGTCACATTAGCAGGAAGCCCATGGTTCACTGGGCCTCATCAGTTTTCTCTGCCTCAGTTTCCCATAGCTTCCTCCTTAGGTCTCACCTTACCTGTCCTGTGAATGGAACTGGTTCCAGAAACTGCAGAGGGGCTGTGCCGGGTTTGCTGATCTTGGTGGTGATGGCCTACCCAGGAAAGTAGTCCGTTGCTACTTTGTATGCCAACTCCGAAGACTGGAGAAGACCCCAAGGGTGCTATGCAGAAATGGATTCAAAAGCCATTTCTAGGCTCTACTACCAAGAGTGCTGTGATTGATTAGTGATGTCTGTTCTGGACAAGGGATGGGGATGTGAGTACCAAGGTAACAAACTGGCCATAGACATTCTAGGTCAAGGATTACCAGACTGAAATGTGTACAGGAGTCACTTGGAGCAGAGGTGGTTAGCCCGAGAGTCTGCTGCTTGGACGAGCCCTGCACCATGTGATATTGCTGGATCTTTGAGGAAAAGAAGAAAGATTCTGGAGATGTCTATTATAGGTACCTCTTCATTTCACTCAACCTCTCCTACCTTCAGAAATAGGAGGGACCAACCCTTGGCACCTGTCTAGCACTTAAACAAATTCATCACAAGATCTGATTGCTGCAACAGCTCAGGTGGATTTGTCTGACAGAAGAAGAGCCAGGGGCTGGTCAGCCTCTCCCACCAATCTTCCTCACTGCACCATCTCTTCTTCCTAGAGCCAAACAGCAGCCAGAGAAGACCCAGCTAATGCCTCACAGTGCTCACCGCCATAAATAAGGCCTCAGCTGAGCAGGCTCCCTCCTGTTCCTGTGACACCTCACAGCAGGCTGGGGCTCCCGAAGCCAGGGAGGGAAGGGCGATGTGGCCGACAGCGTGAGTTATGGGCTCCGGGAAGCCCATTAGTCACTGAAGCGAGAGAAGTTAACTCGAGCTTATTAACTCTAAACGTTTATTATTCACATTGATCACCCGGCAGACAGCACTCACCGCCCCACCCCACAGCCGGCCAGCGCATTCTGATGGAGGACAGGGATTCAGGCAAAGGGGCTCAGCGCCCCCTGAGTCCCCAGGAAATACAGACAGGGCACAGACAGCCTCCCAGGGACCAGCAAGTGTTTCAAATCTGTGGCCCTGACACTCCCCCTTCCATCTCTCTCTGCAGGCCCTGAGCCATCAGCTGGGGAGTTTTAGTGGCACCATCAGACACCAGTTTTACCAACCAGGGCTGTGCATAGGGCCAAGGGACAGGCAGCCTGGCTCTGCCATTCAGCAGGCAATGACCTTGTGTGTAACTCGTGTGAGTTCTCCGAGAATTAATTTGGTCACCTAGATAATAAGGATGCATTCTGTCATTCAACAAATATTTATGAGGTACCTACTGTGAGCCAGGCGCTTCCTAGGCCCTAGAGAGAAGCATACAGAAAGCAAGAGGAGGAAGTAAGGCAGCTCTGCTGCTTCAGATAGCAGTGGAACGGGATGAAAATCACCCCACATCCTACGACAGCTAGAGAGTGACTAGGGGTGTTAGGAAAGTGTCAGCAGGGAGCCCTGGGATGTCCTCTTCAAGATGGCATTTGAGCTGAGGCCTGAGTGACAGGAAGGAGGCAGCCATGGAAAGATCCAGGCACAGGGGAGTCCAGCAGGGAGAATGAATGGCAAGGATGGAGGCCATGGGTCAGGAGGAGGTGCTGTGTGGCCTGCGATAAGAGAGAAGAGCCCAGAATGACTGATTGGTAGGAGGGAGCTGGGAGCGCTGAAGGGGATGGGGAGGAGAGGTAAGACGGTGGTAGGGCCTGACCAGCCCTTGTGGGACTCCGAGTTGTATTCTCAGTGCAGTGGGGAGCTGCAGAGTGGTTTAGGTTAAAAGTCTATGAGGGATGCAACACCTCATACTAGCCACCCCTCAGCGGCTTCTGTGATATGTTAGAGGATCTAAGTACACCCACCCGGTCGCCAGTCGCAGTGGCATCTGCCAACGGCTATGAGCATTTCCTGGGTAGCCAGTAGGCACCTTGCTGGAACTACGTCCCCTTCTCCAAAAAATCCTAGGGGATTGGAGGAGACATGGACTCCGAGCTCCCCCCGTCCCGCCCTCCTGCCCTGCCTCACAGTGAGAGCAGGCTTATAACTGTGCATGTGAACTTGGATTCTTGACTCTGACCCTGCTCCTAGGAACCACGGTCCACCCCATAGATGGGTGTGGAGAGAGACCCAACCAAACAGTGAGCACCAAGACTGAGCCCAGTAGTTGCCACCTTTTGCCTGGCACATTCCTGACTTTACACCTGAAGTCATGTAGCCCAAGAAGGCCCTGGTCTTGCAGTCAGGATGCTCAGTCACCCTAGGAAGCTGCCTGCTAAGATGCATGCATGCATGCATCAGACGTGCCTGGACGCTTCCTTATGCTCCTCTGTTGGTCAGACCAAGGCCATCAAGTCTCCTGGCCTCCCTGTCTAGCTGTAATGATGCCGCAGATGGTTCCTGTGGGTCAGGAGAGCCCAGCTGGGTGGAGAAGCAGGCTGCCCTTGAAGGAGAGGAAGGGGGCACCATGCATGGGGAGGGCATTCTGGGCTAAGCTCTGACCTGTAAATACAGACAGGTGATCCCATCAGCTAGCTCTAGGCTTCTTCAGGTCCATTGTCCCCTTCTGAGAAGTTCTTTAGCTCCAGAAAAAGGTCCAAAATGTCTACAGAGAAAAAAGCCCTTGAGAGGGAGCTCTCTAAGGCCACAGAGTGATCCCGAGATGGCAAAGACAGAAGGGGCTGTTTTCTCACCAAAAGGCAGTGTCTTGGGCCTCAGAGCCCCACCCAACCCAGTCAGAAAGACCTCTGTGGTGGTCCGAATGAGAATGTCCTCCACGGGCTCAAGTATTTGGACACTTGGTTGTCTGGTGGCGCTGTTTGGGGAGGTCACGGAACCTTTGGGAGGTGTGCCTGACTGGAGGAAGCACGGTACTAGGGGCACGCTCGATAGCCTGCTCCCTCTTCCAGCTTCCTCTCTCTCTGAAGGTGTGAGCACTTAGCTTTCTCTCCTGGATGCCTCCCACGAGGCATCCCCGCCATGATAAACTCTTATTCCTCTGCATCTGTAAGCCCAATAAACTCTTCCTTCTATAAGTTGTCTTGATCATATTTGTCACAGCAATAGAAAAATGATGAATACAAACTCTCATTCCTACTTTAGAGATGAAGAAACTGAGGCTTTAAGAGAAGTCAGGACTTGCTAAAGTCACACAGTCAGTGCAAGATAGAGCAGGAGCTGGGTCCCAGGGCCACCAGGCTCTACAGCCACTAAGCCACTGAGTTACTTCAGGAGGACAAGGAAGGCCTTACTGCCTCTGTTCCAGTCTTTAATGTTCTTCCCTCTCAACCCTTCACCAAGGAGAGTGGACCAAAGTACAGCTGCCACTGCCAGTTTGCCTGGCCTCAGAGCCCAGCGTACCATGGAGAAGTGTATGACCCAAGGCTAATAACAGCTCCGCTAGCCTGGAGCTCCTCCTCTGTCAGAGCTTCTAGCAGCCACCTTCCTCAAAGAGTTGCTGCAATGGTTAAATGAGTTGATATATGCAACACACTTACAGCTTAGCACAGCATCGGTCTCAACTAGAATTGCGTTTTTATTACTGTGACTTACCATGATGCAACTCGTAACAGTAAAACATTGTCTACAACCTAGTCAATAATAGGGGAGTTACTAAGTCAACTAGGATTTATCCATTTTAGTGGACATCCTCATAATTAAGATGGGGTGGTTGTGTTGCAAAGAGAGATAACTAGACCCAGAAAAAAGAATGGAAAGTCCAGAATTGGGCCACACTCATGAGGCCAACAGTGCAGACTGACCACCACACTCACGAGGCCAACAGTGGAGACTGACCACCACACTCACGAGGCCGACAGTGAAGACTGACCATCACACTCATGAGGACAACAGTGCAGACCGACCACCACACTCACGAGGCCGACAGTGCAGACTGACCTTCACACTCACGAGGCTGATAGTGCAGACTAACCACCACACTCACGAAGCTGACAGTGAAGACTGACCATCATGCTCATGAGGACAACAGTTCAGACTGACCACCACACTCACGCGTCTCACCCAACCTGAGAAAACTGCAGAAGGAAGATGAATTTGACGCAAGTAGCCAACATGAAGTCCCAATTTCCTTTGGAAAAAAAAGGAAAACATGTTTTGTTGTCTCCAACAGCTTGGTGGAAAAAAAATCAAATAACCAAGGGAAAAGTCACCCCACGCTTTCCTCGAGGCCGTGGGCCCTCACCACTGCGGTGCCATAAGGAAGTTGAAGGCTGAGTGAGCAAAACATGTTTTCCTACAGCAGGACGCCTGGAGGAACTGTTGGAATCAATTATTGGAAGACACAAAAATAAAATAAACCTCAGTCGTGGTAAACACAACCCTTCTTGCTGGATCAGGAAAACAGGCCGGGACTAGGGCCAGAGCGGAGCAGCATGCAAGTGTGCAGGGGAAGGGGAGAGCGTAGGGAACTGGGCTTGGCGTGACACTGGGGTACTGGGGGAAGGAGTCCCCTTCCAGAGCCTCAGTTTACCTATCTGCAAATTCTTATTGGTACCTTGCAGAGTTGGAAGCAAACATGTCATTCCATCCACCCTGTAGACATATCGGCTCCTACCCTGTGCTGGGCAGGTAGCTGAGGGCTAGAGGTTCTAGGTGCTTTCTGAGCTCTGGAGTGTACAAGACCAGCTCCATGAGTGTGAGCCAGGGTAGGCACACACTCTCCAGGCTATGGAGAACCCCATGCTTGGAGTGCACCCCCATCTGCTCTCACTGTCTGGAAGCTTCATTTTCGAACAAGGGACATTGCATTTTCATTCTGTGCTGGTTCCCACAAATGTAGTTGTTCCTAGATAGAAAGCAAGAACCAATGTTTCTGAATCTCTCTCTCTCTCTCTCTCTCTCTCTCTCTCTCTCTCTCTCTCTCTCTCTCTCCACGTGTGTAGAAACATATAGCAATGTTGCTCTTTGGCTGTCAGTGCATACTAGATCCTACTAGATTCCTCCTCAGCCCTGGCATGAAGAAGGTGCTGAATGTAGTGGTTGGGTGTGGTGGCTCATGTCTGGAATCTCAGCACTTGAGAAGCAGAGGCAGGTGGATCTCTAAATTTGAGCCCAATCCTAATCTACATAGAGAGCTCCAGGCCAGCCAGGGCTGCACAGTAAGACCCTGTCTCAAAAAAAAGGGGGGGGGGCCTGGAAAATGAGGGTAAAACTGAATGTGACAGAAGCCAAGGGTCTGGCCTCTGGATCCTGCCAGGTATGTCTGATCCCAAGAACTAACACCCCCCCACACACCGCCGCCCCAAGGGGCTGTGACGACCAATTTCTAGAAAAAATCATCCCTATCTGCTTTGGAAAGGTCCTCAGTTGAGGCAGATACAACAGGCTTGGATTCAAAGCTCTTCTCCAACTCCCTCACCCCACACCCCCTCCCAACCTTCCCACCCTCCACCTCCCACCCCGACCCTCCAGCTCTGTTATCTGTGAAGTTCTGTTGACTGTGGCCATGCAATGCTGAACTGGTGAGGACGGTTACAGTTCTGTCCCTGCCCCTTAGAGAAGGTACCTAGTGCTTGTCTATGCAGTGATCCTTAGGATCCTGGGGACGGAAGACCACAGTTGTACGCAGTTGTACGCAGTTGTGCTCGGTTGTACGCAGTTGTACGCAGTTGTGCTCAGTTGTATGCAGTTGTGCTCAGTTGTATGCAGTTGTACGCAGTTGTACACAGTTGTGCTCAGTTGTATGCAGTTGTGCTCAGTTGTACGCAGTTGTGCTCAGTTGTACACAGTTGCACACAGTTGTGCTCAGTTGTATGCAGTTGTACGCAGTTGTGCTCTGTGGTATGCAGTTGTGTTCAGTTGTACGCAGTTGTACTCAGTTGTACGCAGTTGTACACAGTTGTGCTCAGTTGTGGTCAGTTGTACGCAGTTGTGCGCAGTTGTGCTCAGTTTTACACAGTTGTGCTCAGGTGTATGCAGTTGTGGTCTCTGTACACAGTTGTGCTCAGTTGTACGCAGTTGTGCTCAGTTGTACGCAGTTGTGCTCGGTTGTGCACAGTTGTGTGCGGTTGTGCTCAGTTGTGCGCAGTTGTGCTCAGTTGTACGCAGTTGTGCTCAGTTGTGTGCAGTTGTACGCAGTTGTGTGCAGTTGTGCTCAGTTGTATGCAGTTGTACTCCAGTTCCTCTCCAGTTAAAACTGAGTTTGACCTGACCTGGGACGCTGTCCCCAGACAGCTAATGTCTTTTACTACTGCCTGTACATAGTGAAATGTGATCAATAGTATTTATGAGTAGTCAGAAATTAATTTACAGCTGGGCGTGGTGGCACACACCTTTAATCCTAGCACTTGGGAGGCAGAGGCAGGTGGATCTCTGTGAGTTCAAGGCCAGCCTGGTCTACAGAGTGAGTTCCAGGACAGCTGGGGCTACAGGGAGACTGTCTCAAAAAGACCAAAAAAAGAGGACTACAAAGATGGCTTAGTCAGTAAAGTGCTCACAGTGCAAGCGTGAAGGCTTAAGTTTGGATCCCCAGCACCAGTGTAAAGATCAACTGCTATGACACGCATCTGTAATCCCAGCAGTGGGGAGCAGAGACAAGTAGATCCGCTCTGGCTTCTATAGGCACATGCGCACAGGCCTGCACACCCACCTGCACTCATGCTCATGCTTAAACAGACATGTTCACCCACACCAATTCACCAAACCGGTAAGTCAGTAAGGGCAGCATGGCTAAGGTCAAATCCTAACGATCACCTACTGTCAGGCACGGTGTTCCTAATAGAACTATCTGATGTTTACTGGGTACAGCTGGGGTCATTATTTTTTCTTTTTCCTAGTGGGCATGTGCACTAGAGGCTAGAAATGCCTCAGCTTACAAACGACAGAGACATCAAGAAGGAAAGGGCTGGCCTGGACTCCCAGCTAGTGAGTGGTGGGACTGAGACGCAAACCCCGGGCTCCAGGTAATCCCAGTGCGGTCCACAGCTCACGCTGTGTGAACCTGTCAGCGGGATTTAGAGCTCCTCCAAGGACCCCATGAGGAAAGTACCCTCTCCATGTCCCACGAGCAGAGCTCCTTCAGCCATGGGGTGATGCGGACCAGCACTCAGCACTTTCATGATGTCCCCAGACAGTGCCTCATTCATTTCTGTTTTGGGTGAGAAGGAAGCCCAGCTCCACCCTGCTTCTCTGCATAAGCACATGGCTGCACGGGCTCTTATTAAGCTAATGACAAAGGTCTTTCCAGAGTCATTCCCTCTCACTATTGGCCCCTTCCAGCAGAGAAATGATCACAGTCTGTCCTGAAAATGTGGGCATAAATCTGGGCTGTCCACTGGCTCATCAAAGTGCCTTTTTTTAAAATTTTATTTATTTTTGTATATGTATGAATGTACTGTCTGCATGCAAGTTTGCGCACCCGTGTCGTGCAATGCCGTGGAGGTCAGAAGAGGGTGTTGGATTCCCCTGGAACTGGAGTTCTCCTGGAATTGGAGTTTCAGACGGTTCTCAGCCACCATGTGGGTGCTGGGGATCGAACCCGGGTCCTCTGTAAGAGCGGTCGGCGCTCTTAACTGCTAGGCCATCTCTCTAGCCCCTCAAAGTGCCTTTTTAAAGTCACCACCATCCTGGTGCATGGAGGAAGGTGACGTTGCCACCTCTCTTGCAAAGTCCACCTATGAGGGAATGGTTGGCCCTATGAGGACCGAGTGCAGGTGGCATCTGTCTGCCCCGACTCTCTGCAGGGTATTTTTTGTGTCTCCCGCCTTTAGTGACCCCTAAAGCTTTAACCCCATGCTTCTCAAACAAAGAATCTGGTCCCAGGGACTCCTGCCTGCTAAAGCCTTGGAGTTTGCAGTTTGACCAGCCCTGAGAACTCTCCAGAGTAGGAAGCGTAGGCTCCTGCATCACCTGACCACACACACACACACACACACACACACACACACACACACACACACGACTGTGCCAGTGACCTTGCCAAGCCTCACAAAGCAAACCACCTTTTCCTTTCTTTTTGTGCATGGGCCTCCTGTTGGCGTGGTGGAGTGAGGACAAAGGCATGGAGCTGCGTTGTCTTCTCTGAGCCTCAGTGCCCTCGTCTGAAGGGGCGGCAACAGTTGATCCATCCTGCCTTCCACAGTCCGTGCTGAGCACACTCCCTATGCTTGGGCCTACGTGTTGAAGACTTGGTCTCCATTTAACACTATTGGGAGGTGCTGAGACCGTTAAGAAGAGGGGCTGAGCAGGAGGTCTTCAGGCCATTGAAGGTTGCCCCTTTCCCTTCCTGCGCATGGTGAGTGGGTTGGGCTCCCCACACTCCTGCCATGCGTACGAGGGGCCAACCCTTAATCATGAGCCCCAATCACGAGCCCCAATCACGACCCCCAATCACGAGCCCCAATCACGACCCCCAATCACGAGCCCCAATTACCTTCCTCTTAAACTGATGATCTCAAGGATTTGTCAGAGTGGTAGAAAGCAGACAACACAGAGCTGAAGAACTGATCTTCCTTCCAGAGCAGTGTCCCCACTGCCTCCCCCTGAGGGTGACCCCAGAGGCAGGTCACCAGCCCTTCAGCAGGTGGAGGCCAAGGGTAGGCTGTGCGGCTTCCTGCATTGGCCAGATGCCATCAGTTACCCTTCCAGGAGCTGACCTCTGGCCTGAGGCTGGGGAGACAGCAGCAAGGAGCCCTGGCCCTGGGGGGGGGGGCGGTGGGGTGCTGCTCTGTTCAGGGGACAGGCTGCACCCCAGCGCAGCTGTGCTCTTCCCCCATGGCCTCACTCTCACAGCCCTGCGTCAATCACAGTCCAAAAATATGAAATGGAAAATTCCAGACATGAACAGTTCCTCGGTTTTAAAACATTTTTATTGTAGTCCATTGTCATAATTGTTCTGTTTTATTATTAGTTGTGGCTACTAATCTCTCACATGCTTGATTTATAGAGATAACTGCATTATAGGAATGTGCGGTAGGAAGAACCATGCAGTATTAGCTTCGACACTCTCTGTGCTTTTAGGTGTCTGTGAAACATCTTAGAACACGAGCTCATGGTCAACAGAGAGCCACTGTCCACAGGTAAGAAAGGGATGGTTTCAAAATGGATGAAGCTGGGCGTGGTGGCGCACGCCTTTAATCCTAGCACTTGGGGGGCAGAGGCAGGCAGATCTTTGTGAGTTCAAGGCCAGCCTGGTCTACAGAGTGAGTTCCAGGACAGTTGGGGCTACAGGGAGACCCTGTCTCAAAAAGACAAAAA
>VZQC01015004.1:5379336-5399906 GCA_009823505.1 Rhizomys pruinosus
CTCCCTCCCTCCCTCCCTCCCTTCCTTCCTTCTTTCCTGCCTACCTGCCTTCCATCCATCCTCCCTCCCTCCCTCCCTGCCTCTCCCTCTCTCTCTTCCTCCCTCCCAGTTGGAGGAGGACCTTACCTGTGTGGAGTCAGGTGCTCTTCTCCTTAGCCACACCCCCAGCCTGGACGCAAATTAGCCCATCCCTCCCAGCTGCCCTTATCTCTCTGCCTCACCTCCGCACTAAGGACTAAGCACTAAGCGCCATCTTTCCCGTTTCCTCTCCACCTGCACCTTGCTTTTCCTCTGAGGGCACAGGCCCTTCCTGACATGGTGGCCTGCATGTCCCTGCTGTCCCCTCTCCTGAGATGTTCACAGCCTGCCTTCAACATTAGCTGGCAAGGTCTTGCCACACCCCAGCCCCCATCTCTAAAGCCTTACACATCACAGTGTCTGAAGGCCTCTCAGCTTTCCTGGGCGCTCACTCTGTCCCTCAGCCTCCCTCCAGCTCAGTGCCCGCCGCTCCCAAGTGGGGGAAGAAGGGAGGTTAGTTCTGCTGAACCCAAGAGGCCACGCTGGTTAAGATCAACATTCTTGATAGATGTTTGGATGGATGGCCTTGGTCAACACTCCCAGCAGCCCCTTGAGGCAGCCGACTCCTATAGGCCTATTTCACAGGAAGAGAAACTGAGGTTTGAGGAGGATAAGCCGCTTGCCTAGCCGCAGGTCCTGCTCCACACCGTCCGGTGGCCTTGGGCTCACTGTGCTTCCTGGCCCTACCTAGCTCATCAAGAGTTGGTCTTAGCGCCAACCGTTGGGCGTAAAATCCCATTCCCGCCTTTCCCTCAGACTGGGGAACGGTCACTGTGGTGGACTCCCTGTCACCTGTAAGGTATCCCAGTCAGTCGGATGTCGGTAAGAAGCTGCTCCAAGCCAGACCTGCCCTAGGAAGGGTTAATGTGGCCTCTTTGTCCCATAGTTGCTATGGGGACAGTTCCTGTCCTTCAGGAAGCAGGGAGAACAGTTTCCTGTTTTGAAGAAGGCTTGAGGGCTGTTTTCCTCCAATCGGCCTGCCCAGAGAGGGGCAGGAAGCCCAGGGCCTGGCTGCCCCTGCTGTGGGTGTGTGGCCGAGCAGTGCCCACGCCCGAGGAGGGGCCGAGTGGAAATGGAGGCTCGGGAAGAAGCCAATGAGACCAGCGCAAGGAAAAGAAACGCCTGGCCGGAAGGGGGGGCCGCTGCCTCCACAGACCTTGAATCCCACCCAGTGATAAAAATCCCACCCGATGATAAAAACTCCAGGCTGGCCCTGCCCAGCCCCCATCCTGCTCCAGCCCAGAGCTCTGCCCTCCCCCGAGAGCCAGCGCAGGGCCTGCTGATCAAAAGCAGTGAGGCCCCTACCTGCCCCTCTGGTCCAAGCGCACTCCACCTGCACACTGGACACTTCAGCTTGGGGGCCCACTTTCCACCCCACCTTATCTGGATAGTCCTTCCTTGCTTAGTGAGAAATCAAAGCCCACCACCTCCCGGAAGCCTTCCCAGCATGCACTAAGCCTCTGTAATAATGAGGTCGGTCTTGACAAAGTCAGGCCTAGCAATCCCATGGCTCCCTGCTTCAATGTCATGGGGTCTCCACCTCCCGTGTGCCCCTCTCTGCCAGTGCAGCCACCACACAGCTTCCTATGAATCTGACCATGTCATTCCCTTCCCACAAGTGCTCCAGGGGTCCCCATCCCGTAAGATAAAGTCCCAACTCATCACTAGAGAGCTTTCTGGTACAGCACTTCCTTCACCAGGCCTACCGCTCTGTCTCCAGCCGGGACCCTCACCTGGAATGGCCATCTCTTTCCTCCTCCTAGGAAATGCCACTTGGCCTTTAAAGTCCACCCCAATGGCCCCTCTAGCCCCTTAAGATTTCAGCCCAGCCCACCCAGTCACAGGTAGCTTGATTTCAGCCCTTCTGTCTGAGCATACCGTGAGCAGCTCTGAGCCTGGAGGTGAAGAGAGAAGGTTCCAGCACTCAAACTGTTCCCCTGAGAGAGCCACATCCTCCCATCCCATCATACAGAGGAGAAAACTGAAGGGAGAGATGAAAAGAAACTTGCCCAGGGTTATGGGGCCCCTGGTTTGGGGGCCGGGGGTCTTAGAGTCTCCTGCTCCTCTTGGGGTGCAGGTGAGCAGGGGGCTCCCCAGCTTAACCTTTGGCACCGCTCCCCATCTCTGATCAGGAAAAGAAGGGCAGCCGTGCTAAAACTCCATCCCTGGGGGCAGATGCTGGGCTTAGACTTGCCAAGCCAGGAAGGCAACCTGCTTACTTTGCAGGGGACCAGGGGGGTAGGGGGGCCATGTCACAGCCTGCAGTCTGGCTGTAGGGCAGCAGTTCAGGGCTTTTCCCCAAGGGGATTTGTATTGCATAGACACACTTCATGCCTGGTGACAAAAGGCATGCCTTCTGGAAAATGGAGAGCGCAGAGGGGCCCTGCCACAGGACTGGGAGGCAGAGGGGACCACTGGTATTGGTCCCGAGGGACGGGCCTCTGTCTTGGCAGGAAATGAAGTTGATTGTCACCCCCCTCTGAATGGGGACAGGAAGCAGAGCCCAGGCCCTGCCCTGTGTCTCCTGCTGGGCTCCCACAGTGCCCTCCACCTCCACTCCCAACTCCACCCATCCTAGTATACAGAAGGTGCTCGATAAATGCTTTTCTTTTTGTCTCTTTGGTGTTTTGATTGTGGTTCATGTGTCCCAGTTCCAGTTTGTCTGTAAACAATCATTGTCAGCTATGTCCTAGACATTTAAGTGACCATAGACGTTGATTGAGTACTGGATGGGGGTGGGGCAAGGCCAGTGCACTGAAGCAGGCAAGAAGGCCACCCCAGAACCAGGGTCTGCACCTTACCACATACAGCTGTGTGTCCCTGGACAAGTGCCTTGCCTCTGTGCTGTGACAGCCTCCTGCATAACAACGATACTAATGATGTTTTCCTCTTCTGTTATTGAAAGGCTGGAGTTATATACCCAGGACTCTGCAAGTATTAGCTATTGTGATTTGCCAGTTGGGAAACTGAGGTTCAGTGAGTGGCCTAGGGTTAGCACCAAGGTTCCACTGCAGTCTAGGAGGCTTGGGTGTGGAGAGACTGAGTGCTCTTCTTAGAGGATGGCTTGGTGGGTGTAGAGTGCCTATGGCCTGGTACTGAGCCCAGGACCTGGGCTCTGGGGGCACTCAGAATGCTTATGGCAAGACCGGAAGGTGGGAGGGAGAAGGTGGGGCCCAGGATTCTGGCTCCCCTTCTGCCAAGGTGACTTGAACAAAGAAGGCAGAAGGCAAGCCGCAGGCCCAGGCCTGGGACACTCTGCTTTAGATCCCCAGCTCTGCGTCTTGACTCTGGCCTGGCTCCTGACTCCAATGTTCTCATCTGCACACTGGGGAAAGCCTCAGTCACCATGTTCTGCTGCTGCGAGGAGGGCATTGCAGGATGCAGGGTGCAGAGCATTTCATGAAGAGCAGGGCTTCAAATTAGTTACCATGGCCACAGCTGCCTGGAAGCTACCTGGAAGCTGCACTGGACACCCTGGCTACTTCTACACCCACTTCTCCAAGCTTGGAAGCTCATACCTGCTCATTGCTCAGATTCTTCAGAGCCTTGGAGGAGGCCCCTGTGTCTGTGAGCATTTGCCTTTAAGATGCCTTGAGAAGTGGGGATGGGCTCTTGCCTTACAAGGCAACTCGGGAATTGTAGTGGATGGATGGATGTGAGTCCTGATTGGGCTGTAAGGGCCACAGTTTTCTCATCTATGAAATGGGACCACAAAACTCCTTTGTAGGGTTCTTGGTAAGAATGCTTTCGTAAAGGCTCAAACAGTAGCGACGAAGTCCATGCTCCTTCGTATTTATAGTCATCCCCTGAATTCTGCCAGAGTGTGGGGCTCCGGTCTATCAATTAGCTTAGTGAGCTTGGGATGTTTGCAAAGCTCTTGGCTTTCAAATCCACTTTCCCTCATCAGGAAAAACAAACAAGGAATGAGTTTCAGTCTATGGCCCCTCACTCCACACCATCCTTTTAGCTAAACAACTTCAGTCCTGTGGGTTTTCCTGACCTGTCTTGGGGCACACCCACAGAGGTGGGCAGGACTTAGCAAAGTATCCAGGTCTCCCCCTTCCCCCTCTCCTATCCAGACTCCAGAGCAAGAGCAGCCCTGGTTGTGGTTGAATTGCAGGGGCCTCCTCCCCTGCGCCTTCCCTGAGGCTCCTCTGTTTTTGGGGTTTTATTGCTTATTTTCAGAAAAGCTTCCTTTAAAAACATTCTTTTTGCACCAACTGTTGAAGGGATTTGTACTCACCTCCAGACAGAGGCCTTTTCCCACCCTCTTTACCAACTCCTTCACCTCCCTCCACTCTACCACCTTGACCACCTCCACCATCTCCAGCCTCTTTATCCATACCATCTCCATCACGTTGACCATGCCCAGCAGCTCTGCAGCCTCTTTCGCCTTGATCAACTCGCCCACTTCCTTCACCTCAACCAGCAGCCACACCCACCATTTTCGCCACCTCTACTATCTCTATTACTTTAACAACCACTTCTACAATCTCTGCCCCATCAATCACGTGATAAATCCTGACTGCCTCTAACACTTGACCAAATATCTCTACCTCACACAACTCCACCATCTCTACCACCTCCATTACTTCGAAAAACTTTGACGACCTTTATCAGCTATGCTACCTCCATCATTTTGATGAGCTCCACCCTCACTGACCTTTCTATCGCCTTGAACATTTTAGCACCTCAACTTCACCATCTCCATCACTTCTGTTTCTTAACCATCTCCATCATTTTGACCATCTCCACCACCTCCATCTCTGGCATTATCACCTCCATTACCAGATCACCTTCACACATCGATCCATCAAATTTTCTAAGAACTCCAGCCACAGATTTTCTTTCTTTTTTTTTTCTTTCTTTATTTTTAAAATAATTAACCATCCGCCTATGGATGGTGGCCAGGCTTCATAGGTATTTGTCCTAGTTTGTCTTCCATTGCTGTGACAAAACACTCTGACCAACACCAACTTGGGGAGGAAAGGGTTTATTCAGCTTACATCTCCTGGGCCACAGTTCATCACTTAGGGAGCCCAAGACAGGAACTCAGGGCAGGAACCTGGAGGCAGGAGCTGAAGCACAGGCCATATTCACCGGCTTGCTCGCTCTGGCTCATGCCCAGCCTGCCTTCTTATACCATACATAACAACCTGCCCAGGTGGCACCACTCACTGTGGGCTGGGCCCTTCCACACTGCTCGACCATCAAGACAATACTCCACAGATGTGGCCGCAGGCCAATCCAATGGAGCCAATTCCCCAGTTGAGGCTCCCTCAACCCAGGTGTGTCAAGTTGACACTAAAGCTATCCAGCACAGTATTTTTCTACAAAGGGCGAGAGGCTTCTAGTGTGGTGGTTCCAAGATGGGAAGGTCATTTGGAAGATTAAAATTCAATTCTTAATTTTGCAGTTGGGGATACTGGGTTTATTCTAGGCCAGACTCTACCCTCCCTGGCCAGCACCCAGGAGGTCATGGCTTCTCAGACCCCCAAGTCTGCACAAGCTCTTCCTTTAGCCTCTCCTTTGGCTGACCCCTCTCCACTGGGGGCCTTTTCTGAGCTCCAGTTCCAAGCAGTAGGGCTGTGGGTGTCAGGGTGGACAATCAGACAGGAGCTCCTTGCGAGCAAAGGCATCTGTGTGGCCATTAACAGGCAGTACCCAGGAGGCTCTGGGCCCTCGTAGACTAACAAGCCTCTACAGCCACCAGCGATCCCTTTCCAGCCCCCTCCTTAGGAGCGCTGCCTGGACAGTCATGCTTGACTCCAGCTCTGACTTCAGCTTCCTCAGCAGGACCTGGCAGTTAAAACAAGGGGTTCTGATTTAATGAGTCTGGCGAGGGCCCGGGAAAGCGCATTCCATACACATCCCATGGGTTCCAGCCTCGCAGAATCCCCCACTCTGCCCTGGCGGATCTTCCTTGTGGCCATATGACGCTTTGCCATGGTATTTGTTACTTAATTTGTTTTGTGTACCCAACGAGCTCCCATCTGAGCTCCAGAAGGACAAGAACTCGGGGCTGCCTTCCTCGGTGGTCAGCAGCCCGCTTAGCCTAGACTGAATGAACGCCCCGATCTGAAAATAAAGGGCTCGATGGTCCCTCGGCCCCTCAAACCTCGGTTCTCGGGTTCCCAAGGATCACAGCCCTGGCCCCTTTAAATGTGCGCAGGGACGCTTGGACCCTCGGCTCCCTTGGTCCCTGACAGCGCAGAAAAAAGAAAGGAAAAAAAAAAAGTCTTCCTCCCTGGAGCGGGAGGAAACGTCTAGGAGGGGCGGAGGCGCGGCCGGAGCTGCGGAGCCCCGAGCGCGAGCGGACGCGGACGCGGAGCCGCCGCCCCGCCCAGCCGGAGCCCCGCGCCCCGCGCCCCTCGCCGCCGAGAGCTGCGCCCGGGGCGGGCCGGGCGGGCCGGGGCGGGCGGGCGCATGGAGTGAGCGGCAGCCGGGACTCGTGCCCGACCGACGGACCCAGCAGCGACCCGGCCTCGGGCTCCTCGATAGAAGATGCACAGAGCAGGTAGGAGCCCCGCGCGCCGCGCCCGCGAGCGCTCCGAGTGGGGTCCGCGCCTGCCGCGGTGCCCCGGGGGCCCCCTCGGAACACCAGCGCGCTCCTCTCGCCCGGGCGACTTGGTCGCGCCACCCAATCTTTTTCCTCTTTCCACCGGGTCCCTACGGATCCTCGCTCTCCCTTCGGTGGCCCCGCCTGGCCCTGGGGCGCATCCGCTGCGCCCCGACGCCAGTCTGTCCTGGTCAACCCCCGCACCCCCGGCGGGCGCACCAGGCACTTCCCGCAGACCCAGGGCCTCCAATCGGCTGGCGGAGGCCACGGGAAGCCCGAGCTATGCCCTGGGCGCCCAGGTCTGGGCTCAGCTAGGGGGCCCACACCGACGGCCCCCCACCCCCAGCCGAGTGAACCGACTTCGCCAGGCCCGGGATTCCAGGGAACCAGAAAGTGTTCTAAGAGAAACACAGTGGATCCTCCAGAGGAGTGCCATTTAACAGATTTAGAAAGTGAGCCTCGGATGGGCGGTGCCTGGAACCTGGCTTCATCCTGGGATTCCCAGCTGCAAGCTGGGGAAGCCAGAAAGTTCTCTTAAAGATGAGAGTCTACCAGGGAGCAGTTCAGCTAACTGGACCACCTGCTGGGGAGCAGCTCCCGCCCCGCTTTCCATTTAAGCTGTGATTTCGAGGGAGGCAACCGGGAGCCCCCTCCCCACCCAACACCCTGCCCAAAGCCACACTCCCAACACACATCCCCAAAGAAACAGGAAGCCACCATTTTGGCTGTCTTGGAACCATATCCTGCCTCTCTCTCTCTCTCTCTCTCTCTCTCTCTCTCTCTCTCTCTCTCTCTCTCTCTCTCTCTTTCTCTCTCTCTTTTTTTTTTTCCTTTTTGAGATTGTTTTACTGAAAACACAGTCATTGTCTTCAGAGTGAGATGCAGCAGGAGACATTGCACTGTTTTGACAAAGGACTAGGGAGTAGGACACAGGCACCTCCCTGTGTCCAGACCTTGATGTTGCTGGGTGTGTGGATACCTGGCAGTTAGTATGGATCACAGAATTGAGGGCCGCGAGCAGGGCACCATTTTATGGGAGTGGATGAGGCTGGAACAGGGTCCTGGGGCCCTGTGCCTGGGAAAGGTTGCCTTCAGCCACTGCTGGCACAGGCCAGACACACAGGCTGGCTTTTCCACACTCCTAATGAAACCACTTTGTAACAATGGGGAGGGTCAGCCAAGCTCTCCCACATTTTCCTGCAGGAGGGCCCTCCGTTCCCAGAGAATCTGGGGGACATTAAGAGTCGGAACAAACTTAGAGGCAGGTTTGGTCCTGCGAAACCTTTTCAGAGTCAGCTGCCCTGTAATCTGTCTCTGTAGACATGGTTCCCTGTGTGATAGCTTCCCATGATGACCTGTGGGTACCATGCTCTGTGTCTGTGTCCAGACATCTGTCTTATGCTTATTTATGCAACCTTAAGCAGGTTTTGCATCTGTCCCTCATCTTATTTATCTGCAAAATGGGGTAAGAGTTCTCATTATTAACT
This sequence comes from Rhizomys pruinosus, assembly GCA_009823505.1. Lineage (NCBI taxonomy): Eukaryota > Metazoa > Chordata > Mammalia > Rodentia > Spalacidae > Rhizomys > Rhizomys pruinosus. The sequence continues at coordinate 5,387,461 of VZQC01015004.1, forward strand.
AACAAGTATTTAAACAGACTACACCAGCGTCCCTCATAAGCAGTCAGTGAATACAAGCTCATGCTTCCCAGGAACTTACTAGGATTCCATTGTTGCTGTGATGTGTTTTGTCAGCTCTCTCGGTATTCACAGTAACCTGATGAGGTAGGTACTGTTGCTATCCCAGTTCACAGATGGGAAAACTGAAGTGTACCAACCTATCCAGAGGCCAAGACAGATCGAAGCATGGGTTGTCCAGTTTCAGAGCCGGCTTTTTATCCAGGCCTAACTTGTAGTTGATGCATGGGAGCTGTTTGCTGGTTGACGTTTTTGGGGTGTTTTGTGTCTGTTAGTTTCCTTGAACTTCTCAATAGTCCCATGAAAAGATGGATAGTTGTTTCTTTGTATCAAGAAGGAAGCTGCGGCTCCCAGAGTCAAAGGGATGTGCCCAAGGCCAAACAGCTGTATGTGTCAGGGCTGGCACCAGACCACAGGCCTGGCTTTCCCCAGGGCATCCCTTGATACCTTCCTGGGAAGTGCCCTGTCGTGGATCACTACACAAGCTTAATAGCCACCTAATTAGAAACCAACAGGCTTGGCTTGGACTCTGCAGCAGGCGCCCAGGAGTGGATGTTAAATTAAGAAGCATTGCAAGGTGAAATTGGAAGATAATTATTCTTGCAACATATGGTTATGAGTGCTCCTGGGAGAAGTGGAGTGAACCGCAGGTGAAACAGACTTGGCGACTGGGTTGGGTGTCAGGACCTTGCAAGAAGAGCCCTGAGTTGAAAGAACAGACAAGAAGGGCTGGTCTAGTCCCTTCAGTCTGCAAGTGGGGAAACTGAGGCTCAGGAAGGGGAAAGACTTGGCCAGGGTGACACCTCCAGTCTGTGGCTTAGCCAAGAGGGTGGGTAAGGGCTCTTGGCTCCCTGTCCAGGGCTCCTCTCCAGACTCTGCCTAACCTAACTTTAGCATGGCTGCAAGGGAGCGGTAAGCATGAATGTGTGAGTGACAGATATTTAATTAAAGCAGAGAGAGACCATATCAACTGCTATCAGGGAGCCAGCCGGGGATGATTTGTATCACTGGAAGCTGTTAAAATTTTCTTCCTCCCATCATCAGGGAGTACCCCACTCCCCAGTCAGCCTCTCGGCTAAAGGGGTCTTCTGCATTCACACCATCCCCAGTTGTGGCAAATCACCAGGAGTCATGGGCTTTAGTGACTCTCAGGCCGGGGTTGCTGTTACCTCCAGGGAGGGAGAAGGCTCCCAGGCAGGCAGAGAGGGTGCCCCAGCCATGCCCACGCTAGGTTCCACAGGTAGGCAGTTAAGCTTACCCCAGAGGAACAAACACAGCACTGGCTTCCCCTGTACCTCCCAGGCCCTAAAGCATAGCAGCCAGGCTGTTCTGGACCCTCAAAGGGCTTATTACTGGGCTCTGTGCAGGCTGTCCCCTCTGCTGTCCCCTCTGCTGACTCCTGTGTTCCCAGCCTCTCCTCCCATTGTGATCCTGGTCCCCCCCCCCCCACACTCCTGCCTCCAGCGTTGCTTGTCTTCTCTAGACGGTGATCCCCTTCTGGAGACAGGCCAGGCCAGCAGGTGGGTAGGAGCGAGCCAGGCTGCCCTCGGGCGCTCTTTCCCTTTCAATCTCCTCAGTCTCCTCGATGGTTGGGGCCCCCAGAGCCCCCTCCTGGGCCCTGCTTCTGCTTGTCCTTCCTGCCATCACTCCATTTCCACCATGGCTACCCTACAGCAGACCTGTCTCTGGGGCCAAGAGCTCACCAGGCATCTCCCCTAAGCATGTGGTAGGTAACTCACTCCCATTTCAACAAACCAAAATCCTGGTGCACCCCCCCCCCAGCCCCAGGCATCTTGGCTGTTGCAGGTCAACTTGACACACTTTGAGCTTTCCCAGTGCTCAGACTCCAAGCCTCTGCATTACTTGCTGACTTCTTTCTTTCACACCCACGTCCACTCCATCCACACATCCTCTCAGCTCTACTTTATCATCGGAATCTGACTTCTTTTGTTTGTTTTATTTATTTTTTATGTGTATGAATATACCGTCTGCATGTAGTTTGGTGCACCCCTGTCATGTAATGCCACGGAGGTCAGAAGAGGGTGTCGGATTCCCCTGGAACTGGAGTTCTCCTGGAGTTGGAGCTCTTCTTAATCTTCCACCAGTTCCCAGTATAAGATCCTGGGTTTGAGGGTGTGTCCAGAGAATTTACACAAGAGCCTGTGGACTGGGGTTTCACCTAGACAGTAGGAAGGAGCTCAGTGAATATTATCTTCTGGAACTGGACTAAAGAGAGTCCAGGAGGAACAAGTCAGAGCCAGCTGGTCACACTGCAGCGAGCACAGTGAAGCCCAGACCCTGCCTTCTCTGTTTTTCATTTGAGAAGCTGTCTCTGTTTTTCTGCCTCAGTTTCCCTGAATTTGATCCTCTCTTCATTGGTGCTGGGGCTCCTAGGTCTCCATTGTAGAGGGGAAGACTCCATGGGAAAAGGTGGACAGAGGCTCAGGTGGCTGGACCAGGAACCTAAGTTGTCCCCAGGAAGGCTCTGCACCCTCTGGGTGACCCCATATCAGCCACTCTGCTTTCCTCAGTTGTTAGTGAGGGGCCAAAGCATTTTTGACATGGCCCTTGATTTCAGAAGGGATGCTCAGAACACCATGGACTTCAGTGCTGGGTGCAAGATGGATGCAGAGTGCCTGCCATTCCTTGGGCTCCTGGGCAAAAGGCATTTTCTTGCAAGATCACGCCTCAGACACCCCCCCCCCAATAACCTTTCTGAAGGAACAGGCGCTCACAGATCAATAGCTTGATTGGATGAAGGATGGATTGGGAATGGGGGCCATGCAGCCAGGGTGACACTCATTTTTCATGGCCCGTCTGTTCCTCAGTCATGTCTCATTGTGCCCATGTGAAATGCCACCTGTTAAGGATGAGAGATGAGAGTCCCCACCCCGAAAGAATAATTCATGGCAGTACCTGACACCTGATATTGTGAGCTGGCAGCTGATACCATGTAGTATACAGGGAGGACTGGACTCATGCTGTGTACCCATGTAGTATGCAGACAGGGCTGGAATCGTGCTGAATACCCATGTAGTATACAGACAGGACAGAACTTATACTGTGTACTCATGTACTGTGCAGACAGGACTGGACTCAGCTGTGTACCCATGTAGTATACAGACAGAGCTGGACTCATGCTGTGTTCCCATGTAGTATGCAGATAGGGCTGGACTCATGCTGTGTACCCGTGTAGTATACAGACAGGACTGGACTCATGCTATGTAGACATGTTGTATGCCGACAGGACTGGACTCATGCTGTGTACTCATGTACTATACAGACAGGACTGGACTTATGCTGTGTACCCATGTAGTATACAGACAGGACTGGACTCATGCTGTGTACTCATGTAGTATGTAGACAGGACTGGACTCATGCTGTATAGCCATGTAGCATACAGACAGGACTGGACTCATGCTGTGTACCCATGTAGTATGCAGACAGGACTGGACTCATGCTGTATAGCCATGTAGTATACAGACAGGACTGGACTCATGCTGTGTACCCATATAGTATGCAGACAGAACTGGACTCATGCTGTGTACCCATGTAGTATACAGACAGGACTGGACTCATGCTGTGTACTCATGTAGTATACAGACAGGACTGGACTCATGCTGAATACCCACGTAGTATACAGATAGGGCTGGACTCATGCTGTGTACCCATGTAGTATACAGATAGGACTGGACTCATGCTGTGTACCCATGTAGTATACAGACAGGGCTGGACTCATGCTGTGTACCCATGTAGTATGCAGACAAGACTGGACTCATGTTGTGTACTCATGTAGTATGTAGACAGGGCTGGACTCATGCTGTGTACCCATGTAGTATGCAGACAAGACTGGACTCATGCTGTGTACTCATGTAGTATACAGACAAGACTGGACTCATGCTGTATACTTATGTAGTATACAGACAGGACTGGACTCATGCTGTGTACCCATGTAGTATGCAGACAGGACTGGACTCATACTGTGCTCCCATGTAGTATACAGACAGGACTCGACTCATGCTGTGTAGTCCTGTAGTATACAGACAGGGCTGGACTCATGCTGTGTACTCATGTAGTGTACTGACAGGACTTGACTCATGCTGTGTACCCATGTAGTATTCAGACAGGACTGGACTCATGCTGAATACCCATGTAGTATTCAGACAGGACTGGACTCATGCTGTGTACCCATGTAGTGTACAGTCAGGACTGGACTCATGCTGTATACCCATGTAGTATGTAGACAGGACTGGACTCATGCTGTGTACCCATGTAGTATACAGACAGGACTGGACTCATGCTGTGTACCCATGTAGTATACAGACAGGACTGGACTCATGCTGTGTACCCATGTAGTATACAGACAGGACTGGAATCATGCTGTGTACCCATGTAGTATACAGACAGGGCTGGACTCATGCTGTGTACTCATGTAGTACACAGACAGGGCTGGACTCATGCTGTGTTCCCATGTAGTATGCAGACAGGACTGGACTCATGCTGTATAGCCATGTAGTACATAGACAGGACTGGACTCATGCTGTGTTCCCATGTATTATACAGACAGGACTCGACTCATGCTGTGTACTTCTGTAGTATGCTGACAGAGCTGGACTCATGCTGTGTATTCATGTAGTATGCAGATAGGACTGGACTCATGCTGTGTACCCATGTAGTATACAGACAGGACTGGACTCATCCTGTGTACCCATGTAGTATGCAGACAGGACTGGACTCATGCTGTGTACTCATGTAGTATGTAGACAGGACTGGACTCATGCTGTATAGCCATGTAGCATACAGACAGGACTGGACTCATGCTCTGTTCCCATGTAGTATGCAGACAGGGCTGGACTCATGCTGTGTAGCCATGTAGTATACAGACAGGACTGGACTCATGCTGTGTAGCCATGTCGTACGCAGACAGGACTGGACTCATGCTGTGTACCCATGTAATATACAGACAGGACTCGACTCATGCTGTGTACTCCTGTAGTATACAGACAGGGCTGGACTCATGCTGTGTAGCCATGTCATATGCAGACAGGACTGGACTCATCCTTTGTACCCATGTAGTATGCAGTCAGGACTGGATTCATGCTGTGTACCCATGTAGTATGCAGATAGGACTGGACCAATGCTGTGTTCCCATGTAGTCTGCTGACAGGGCTGGACTCATGCTGTGTACTCATGTAGTATACAGACAGGACTGGACTGATGCTGTGTTCCCATGTAGTATACAGACAGGACTGGACCGATGCTGTGTTCCCATGTAGTATGCAGACAGTGCTGGACTCATGCTGTGTACTCATGTAGTATGCAGACAGGACTGGACTCATGCTGTGTACCCATGTAGTATGGAGACAGCACTGGACTCATGCTGTGTACTCATGTAGTATGCAGATAGCACTGGACACATGCTTTGTGCTGATGTTGTATACGGAGAAGACTGGAGTCATGGTGTATTCCCATGTAGTATACAGACGGGACTGGACTCATGCTGGGATGATGGTTTCCCCACTCAGCAGCAGCGCGTGCGTGAACAGCTCCTCTTTGTACAAATGGCTACAGAAAGCACTTCTCATACACCCTCCCATCTCATAGCAGCCTCATGGGGAACTTCTGTGCTGTCCTCATTTTACAGATGGGGAAATTGAGGCTCAGTTCCATAGATTCTAAGTGGCCAGGCCAGAATTTGAAAGTCTTGCACCCCATCAGAGTAGCCCTGCTGGGGAATGAACATGGTCCATCAGCCACTCCCGCACAGCACCTTGGCAGCAGGCTTGAGGCTCGGCATTGGGAGCAGGCTGTGTGGATTGTCCTGTTAGTGCTGCTCTGCCCTGATCTGTACAGGGCTCTGGCACTTTGGGAACTGGATACTGACACTGAGATGCCCATGGGACAGTGGCACTGAGCTGTTCAGTTTAGCTGAGTGCTATACCCTTGAGTACAGCTGGTGTGAATGGAGATGCTATATTCCATTCCAGAATCTTAGTGTGGAAAGAGAATATTAACCTGCTCATTCATAAATTTTGTAGTATTATAGATGCTTCTTAACTTATAATGGAGTTATATTTCCATAAAGTCATCCTAAGTTAGAAACATCTGGGCTGAAGAGATGGCTCAGTGGTTAAGAGCACTGGTTGTTCTTACAGAAGACCCTGGTTCAAATCCCAGTACCCACATGGCAGCTAACAACTGTCTGTAACTCCATTTCCAGGGAATCTAACACCCTCTTCTGTCCTCCTCAGGCATTGCATGATACACATGAAATAAAAAGAAAAAAAAGAAAAATTAAAAAAATAAACCAATTTGCAAGCAGCTATGCCCAAACCCACACAGCCCAAGGGTCCCACCATTAAGCTGGAGGAGTTTTCTCCACAAAACCTGCTTGCTTTATGGGGCTGGAGAGATGGCTCAGTGGTTAAGAGCACCGACTGCTCTTGCAGAGGAACGGGGTTCTATTCCCAGCACCCACATGGCGGCTAAGAACCATCTTTAACTCCAGTTCCAGGGGAATCCGACACCCTCTTCTGACCTCCACAGCATTGCACGACACGGATGCACCTACCTACATGCAGGCAGTACACTCATACACATATAATAATAATAATAATAATAATAATAATAGATAGATAGATAGATAGATAGATAGATAGATAGCTAAAAAAAGAAAACCTGTTTTATACTCATGACCTGGATAGCTAATGTGGTTTATTGGCTGCTGCACTTGCCGTGAGCTCAGAAGGAGTATGTGATTATTTTATGTCATCATGAAGTAAAAATTGTTAGTTTGGATTTTTTTGTGTGTATGTATGTATATATGCATTGTGTGTCCATCCGTGTGGAGGTCAGAAGACAACCATGGGTGCCATTTCTCAGGCATTGAGACAGGTTCTCTCCCTGGCCTGGAGCGTGACAAGGAGGTTAAACTGACCGGCCAGTGAATCACAGAGATGCACCTGTTCCCACCTCTCCAGAGCTGGGATTACACTCATGCCACTATACCTGCATTTTGTGTGTGTGGATTCTGGGAATGGACTCAGGTCCTCATGATTGCTGGCAAGGGATTTATCTTTATTGATTGGGCTATCTCCTCAGTCCTCTGGTTTTTGTTGTTGTTTTGGTTTGTTTGTTTGTTCTGAGATATGTCCCATGTGTCCTATGCCAGCCTTAAACTCTTTGTCTTCCAGCCTCTGCCTCCTGAGATTACAGGTGTGTCCCACCATTCCCAGAAATGTTTGGATATACTGACTTGAGTGAAATATATTGTTTTTTTTTTCTTTTTAATTTTACCCCCCCCCCCTTTTTTTTTTTTTTTTTGCTATTTTTGAGACAGGGTCTCCCTTTTAGTACCAGGTGTCCTGGAGCTTGCTCTGTAGACCACCTACCTCTGCTTCCTGAGTGCTGGGATTAAAGGTGTGCACCATCACGCCCAGCAAGTGAAATATATTGTTAAAGTGACTTTCACACACTTTTCTTATACCCTTCTTTTTCTTTTGAAATAAGGTTTCTCTGTGTTTACTCAGACTAAATGCTGAATTCTTAGGCTCAAGTGATCCCCTGCCTCAGACTCCTGGTTAGCTGGACTCTAGGGATATGCCCCCACTCCTGGACCATTTACTTTCTTTTTTTGAGACAGGGTCTTCCTGTAGCCCCAGCTGGTCTGAAACTCACTATGTATACCAGGCTGTCCTCAGTCTCACAGAGATGCACCTGTCTCTGCCTCCTGAGTGCCAGGATTGAAGCCGTGGGCAACCATGCCTGGCCTGGCATTTACTTTTTAATATGGCTGAGAGAAGTTTTAAAAAAAGTCTCTGTGTATCTGAGCGTAGTGGCACTTATCAGTAATCATAGCACTCAGGAGCCTGAGGCAGGAGAATCGTGAGTTTGGGACCAGCCTGGGCTACAAAGCAAGTCTACAATTTTTTTTAAAAGGGATTCACAATATAAGAGCACAGTTGCTTTCAGATCTCATTAATGTTGCTCAATTTGCCATACAATTAGGTAATTGGCTCTGGCATCCACAGATGAAGGATACCATTCATTGTTTGTTTTTCCAGGACTGTGTTACTTCACTTAGCATGATATCTTCTAGCTCCATCCATTTACCTGCAAAGTTTATGATGTCATCTTTCTTTACTTCTGCATAGAACTCCACTGTGTAGATGTACCACATTTTCTCTATCTATTTGTCAATTGAGGGGCACTTGGGTTGGTTCCAGCTCTTTGCTGTTGTGAAGAGAGCTGCAATAAACATGGCTATGTATGTATCTCTGTAGTAGGATGAGTCTTGTGGGCATATACCCAGGAGTGGTATGTCTGGGTCAGGTGGTAAGCTCATTCCGAGTCTTCCAAGGGTTTTCCACACTGCTTTCCATAGTGGCTGTACCAGTTTACATTCCCACCAGCAGTGGATGAGTGTTCCTCTTTCCCCACAACCTCTCCAGCACTTGGTATCATTTGTTTTCTTGATCCTACCCAGTCTTTTTTTTTTTAATTTTTTTTTAATTAATTTTATTTCTGTATGTGTACGAATGTACTGTCTGCATGCAAGTCTGTGCACCCGTGTTGTGCAATGCCGTGGAGGTCAGAAGTGGGTGTCGGATTCCCCTGGAGCTGGAGTTCTCCTGGAATTGGAGTTTCAGACGGTTCTCAGCCGCCATGTGGGTGCTGGGGATCGAACCCGGGTCCTCTGCAAGAGCGGTCGGTGCTCTTAACCACTAGGCCATCTCTCCAGCCCCGATCCTAGCCAGTCTTATCAGAGTGCATTTCCTTAATTATTAGCGATGTTGAACAGTTTTTAAGATGTTTCTCATCCATCTCTAATTCCTCACATGTGAAGACTCTATTCAGTTCTTTGCTCCATCTTTTGAATGGGTCATTTGTTTTCTTTCTTCTTTGTTTTTTGAGTAGTTTATATATTCTGGAAATCAATGCTTCATCAGATGTATCTGCAGTGAAAGTTTCCTCCCACTCTGTGGGTTTTCTCTTCACTTCCTTGATTGTTTCTTTTGATGTACAGAAGCTTTTGAGTTTAATGAGGTCCCATTTGTCAATTGTCAACCTTAATTCTTTCACAGCTGCTGTCTGATTTAGGAAGTCTTTTCCTACACCTATGTCTTGTAGCTGCTGCCAACTTTTTCTTCTATCACCTTCAGAATTTTGGGTTTCATGTTGAGGTCTTTGATCCATCTGGAGTTGACTTTTGTTCAGGGCAAGAGGTAGGGGTTTAATTTCATTCTTCTACAAGTGGTGATCCAATTTTGCCAAGAGCACTTGCTGAAGATGCTGTCTTTCCTCCATTGTGTTTTCTTGGCCCCCTTGTCAAATATGAGGTGTCTGAAATTGTATGTGCTCAAGTTTGGATCTTCAGGTTTGTTTCCATTGGTCAACAGGTCTGTTTGTGCCAGTAGACAAGCTGTTTTTTATGACTATAGCCCTGTAGTAATAGTTTAAAGTCTGATATAGAGATCCCCCTGTATGCTCTTTTTGGCTCAGGGTTGCTTGGCTATTTGGGGTCTTGTTTTTGCAAAATGCAATTAAGGACTTTTTTTTCAAAGCCTGTGAAGAAACTCTTGGGGAGTTTTAATTGGGATTGAATTAATTCTGTACAATAGTTTGAGTAGAATGGACATTTTTTACTATAATTAATTTTCGTATCATGAGCATGGGAGGTTTTTTCCATCTTCTGATGTCTTTCAATTTCTTAAGGGTTAAAATATGTTTGTTTGTAGAAATTTTGGTTCTTTGTTAGGTTTTCCAGGTATTTTTATTGTTTTTGAGCAATTGATGAGTGGGAAGGTCCTCATTGTAGACAGGGCTGGACTCATGCTGTGTACTCATGTAGTGTACTGTAGACAGGACTGACTCATGCTGTGTACCCATGTAGTATGAGCAGGATGACTATGCGTGTTCAGGAACGAGACTGGGAAAAAAAAAAACCCCCCCACCCATTTTATCATGCTGTAGATACGCCAGGTAGTATACAGACAGACTGGATCATGCTGTGTACACATGTAGTATGCAGACAGGACTGGACTGATGCTGTGTTCCCATGTAGTATACAGACAGGACTGGACTCATGCTGTATAGCCATGTAGTATACAGACAGGACTGGACTCATGCTCTGTTCCCATGTAGTATGCAGACAGGGCTGGACTGATGCTGTGTTCCCATGTAGTATACAGACAGGACTGGACTCATGCTCTGTTCCCATGTAGTATGCAGACAGGGCTGGACTCATGCTGTATAGCCATGTAGTATACAGACAGGACTGGACTCATGCTGTGTAGCCATGTCGTACGCAGATAGGACTGGACTCATGCTGTGTACTCGTGTAGTATACAGACAGGACTGGACTCATGCTATGTACCCATGTAGTATACAGACAGGTCTCGACTCATGCTGTGTACTCCTGTAGTATACAGACAGGGCTGGACTCATGCTGTGTAGCCACGTCGTATGCAGACAGGACTGGACACATCCTGTGTACCCATGTAGTATGCAGACAGGACTGGACTCATGCTGTGTACCCATGTAGTATGCAGATAGGACTGGACTAATGCTGTGTTCCCATGTAGTCTGCTGACAGGACTGGACTCATGCTGTGTACTCATGTAGTATGCAGACAGCACTGGACTCATGCTGTGTACTCATGTAGTATGCAGACAGGACTGGACTCATGCTGTGTACCCATGTAGTATGCAGACAGCACTGGACTATGGGAGATCTTTCCATCTTTTGATGTCATTTTCAATCTCCTTCTTCAGGAATCTAAATTTTTTGTTGTAGAGATCTTTGGTGTCTTTGGTTAGGTTTGTTCCTAGGTATTTTATTGTTTGGGGGGCTTTTGTGAGTGGGAAGGTCTCCTTATATTCCTTCTTCAGTTGCTCATTGTTGATGTAAAGAAAGGCTACTGATTTTTCTAGGTTAATTTTGTATCCTGCCACTTTACTGAAACTCTTAATCATTTCTAGGAGTTTTCTGATGGAGTTTTTAGCATCTCTTAAGTAAACAATCATATCATCAGCAAAAAGGGATAGCTTGACTTCCTCTTTTCCAATTAGTACTCCTTTAATTTCCTTTTCTTGCCTTATTGCCCTAGCAAGTATTTCAAGCACTATATTGAAGAGGAATGGTGACAGGGGGCATCCTTGCCGAGTTCCTACCTTTAAGGGGAATGGTTCTAATTTTTCTCCATTTAGGATGATATTGGTTGTGGGTTTCCTGTATATGGCTTCGATTACATTGAGGAATGATCCCTCCAATCCAGTTTTCTCTAGAACTTTAATAAGCATGAAGGGATGCTGGCTTTTTCCATGTTAATTGAGATGATCATGTGGTTTTTGTCTTTCAGTCCATTTATATGTTTTATGATATTTATTGATTTTCATATGTTGAACCATCCCTGAATCTCTGGTATGAATCCAAGTTGGTCATGATGGATTATCTTTTTGATGTGTGTCTGTATGCAGTTTGTAGTATTTTGTTGAGAATTTTTGCATCTGTGTTCATTAATGAGATGGGTCTATAGTTCTCCTTTTTGGTCGTATCTTTGCCTGGTTTTGGTATTAGAGTGATGCTGGCTTCATAGAGGGAATTTGGGAGAATTCCCTCTGTTTGTATCCTTCTGAACAATTTGAGTAATAATGGTTATAAGTCTTTTTTAAATGATTTCTGGAATTCTGCCATGAAACCATCTGGTCCTGGGCTTCTTTTAGTTGGGAGGTTTCTTATTACATCTTCAATTTCTTCATATATTATGTGTCTGTTTAAGCTGTCGATCTCTTGGTTAAGCTTTGGTGATTCCCCGGATTTCAGATATTCATCCATTTTTCCTAGGTTTCCAAACTTAGTAGAGTATAGGTTTTTGAAGTATTCCTGTATGATTGTCTGGATCTTTTCATTGTCTTTTGTGATATTTCCCCTTTCATCACAGATTCTATTGATTTGGAGTTGTTCTTTCTTTTTGTTAACTGGGCTAGAGTTCTGTCTATCTTGCTTATTCTCTCAAAGAACCAACTTTTGGATTCATTGATTTTTTTTTTGTATTATTTTCTTTGTTTCTATTTAATTGATTTCTGTTCTGATTTTTGTTATTTCTTCCTGTCTGTTGCATTTAGGGTTCATTTGTTGTAGTTTCTCAAGTGTTTTTAGCTGCAGTGTTAGATCATTCACTTGTGCTCTTTCTGTTTTTCTAATGTAGGCACCCAGGGCTATAAACTTCCCTCTTAGGACTGCTTTTAAAGTATCCCATAGGTTTTGTTGTGTTGTATTGTCATTGTCATTCAGTTCCAGGAATGCTTTTATTTCTTTCTTTATCTCTTCCTTGACCCATTCATTATTCAAGAGTGTGTTGTTTAGTCTCCATGTGTTCTTGTAGGCAG
>VZQC01015004.1:5400798-5437788 GCA_009823505.1 Rhizomys pruinosus
GAATCATGAGACTATAGGAATATAGTCTGGACACCTGATTGATCAACATGCCTGTGCATACAAGCTTCTCCAACTGGACTATGGGAACCTTGGGTGGTTCAAAATTTGGACATAGATACTTGCAAAATGCACCAATTACTTAATTGTATGACATACTGAGTAATATCATTGTTATCTGCAAACAACTGTGTCATTGTATTGTAGAATCCCTTAAAAATAAAAATAAAAAAATTTAAAAAAAAATAGCAATACCTGCTTTCTTTTTGGTACCATTTGCTTGTAATATTTTTTTCCATTCTTTCACTTTAAGTTGGTGCTTATCCTTGAGAGTAAGATGTGTTTCTTGTAGATAGCATATAGATGGGTTCTGTTTCCTAATCCAATCTCCCAGTCTATGTCTTTTGATTGGGGCGTTTAGTCCATTAATATTTAAGGTTATAACTGAAAGATGTATGTTGCTTCCTTTTACCTTATTATCCATTTGCATTTTTGGTCTCAGTTTCTACTTCTGCAGTTATGCTTTTATTAATTTCTCTTTCTAAGTGCCTGGGGATAGTTGCTCTTTTCTTCTGTCCTTTGAATTGCTTCAAGTATTCTCTGAAGGGTTGGTTTTCCAGACATGTATTTTATCATCTTGTTTATGTCATGGAAGATTTTTCTCTCTCCTTCAACTATAATTGACATTTTTTCTGGGTATGGTAACCTGGGTTGGCATCTATAGTCCTTTAACACTGGGAATGTTTTGCTCCACATTCTTTTTGCTTTCATAGTTTTCACTAAGAAGTCAGTTGTAATTGTGATGGGTTTCCCCTTATATGTAACTTGTTTTTCACTTGTGGCTTTCAGAATTTTGTCTTTGTTTTGGGTGTCTAGCATCTTGATTATGATATGGTGTGGGGAGTTTCTTTTCTGATCTTGTCTGTTTGGAGTTCTATGTGCTTCTTGTATTTGTATTGGTTTGTCTTTTTTTTAGTTTGGGGAAATTTTCCTCTTTTATTCTGTTGAAAATCTGATCAATACCATTCTCTTGGGATTCCTCTCATAGTGTTCCACAATTCCTGGTTGTTCCACTTTTGTGTATTTTTAAATTTTTCATAATCTTGACTTGAGGTTTTTAGTTGTTCTGTGTTATCTTCCAGGTCTGATATTCTTTGTTCTGCTTCCTCCATTCTACTTCTGAGGCTTTTTCTGTTCCTTTCCTCTTAATTGGATGAGTGTTCGATTTCCTTTTTCATTTCATGTTGTGATTTCTTTAGTATTTCCTTTTGGAGCTTCTCAAACTCTTCCTGTAGCTCTTTGCTTTGCTGGTTGGTTTCCTTTTTTATTTCAACATGGGATCTTTTCAGTGTTTCCACTTCCTTCTGGAGTTTGTCATTCTCTCCCTCTAGTTCTTTCTGGTGTTTGTCATTCTCTCTAGATCCTTCTTGAGTTTTTCATTCTTTCTCCTTAGTTATCTGACTTGTTCTTTATATTCTTTGATTTCTTTTAATATTTCTGCAATTGTTCCTCTAAGATGTGTGTCCTGGGCCATTCCCAGGGGGATCCCACTGTAGGAATCTCCCACAGGGTGGTAGAGCTTGGTGTGGAGTTATCCCGCACCTTTCCCATGTTGTCCCTTTGTCATGTCCCTGGCATGTGGGTTTCTCTTTGCCTGTATTCCTGTGCGAATCCCAAATGCCTCTTTACTGTATTGAAGGCTTGCTTTGCTTGCCTCCTTCAGATGCCTTCGTTGTTTGCTTGTTTGTTTGTTTATTTGATTTGTTTTTCTCCTTGTTTATGGAGTGTTGACTTGTCTAAGTTTTAGGCTTTCTATTGGAAGTCTAACTCACTCTTCCCTTTCTGTTCTTAACGTTCTCCAAAGAATCCACTTGGACACTCCCTCAACAATTCCAGTTGGCATGGGGGTGGAGAGGGGTGGAATATGCCTCGTTTAGCCCAAGTACTCTGCGCTTCAAGTGGTCCTGGGAAATCCCCAATCTAAGCTCTGTGCACTCAAGTCCAAGACTCTACAATTTACACGAGGGGCTAGAGACAATGGCTCAGCAGTTAAGAGCACTGACTTCTCTTGTTGATGAACCAGGTCCAATTCTCAACACCCACATGGCAACTAACAACCATCTGTAACTCCAGTTCCAAGGGATCCAACCACCTTTTCTGACCACAGGCTTTGCATGACATGGGTGCAATTACATATGCATAAAATAAAAATAAATAAATTTTTAAAATTTAAAATTCACATGAAATGACAGCTGTGGCCTTGGGTTGGAGCTGCTGGTAGTAGTGGCCCAGAGGACGGGAGGAGGATAGTTTGCTGAGAGACCTCAGGCCCTCTGCTCTGTCCTCGGGGTCAAGAACAGGCTGGATTCTGGAGCTGCTGCCACACTCAGGCCCCAGTGGGGACAGATGGGCTAGAAGTGAGGCCTGTCCAAGGGCCGTGGGGGTCCAGGGCACACTTTCGAAGGAGACGTGTCGGGGCAGAGTTGCATGTCTGAAAGGCTCGCTCTGCTGAAGTACGGAATGGGAGGCTTAGAGAGCTACTCAAGCTGGCTGTTCAGGAGAGACACAGGACTTTGACCTTGGCAGCTGTGACCCTGGCCTGCTCCTTGACTAGTTTGCCCCACCCTGCAAAATGAAGCCCCTTCTCCTAGAGAACTCCTAGTCCACACGGCCATGTGTGGCTAGCCCCTGCTGCATGTGTGCTTTTATCTTTTATCCACCAGTCAGTAGACCTCGGTGTCCCTTCTGCAGCTGCCTATATTGGCACATATCATTTCATTTCTTCCATGACATTTAGGGGTGCTGGCTGGATACTGTTGAAGCATGCAGAGTTTAGACAAGGCTCTCAACAGAGCCATACAGCCCTGTTACAAACCTCTGATGTCTCATTCTTGAAGGAATAAAACAATGGCCATTCAGTCATAGTGTCCTGAGGGACCTCAGCTCTGTCTCCCTGCTGCTAGAACACAGCAGTGGGTTCCTCTCTGAAGCAGTGGGAGCACCTCTGTCTGCAGTGTTGAGAACTTGGGTGCCGATGAATGTCAGCCCTGTGAGGACCCTGGGAGGGTGGCTGTCAATGGTGCCATGACACAGAAAGCATTCAGCATGTAGCTGTTAGATGAATGAATGAATAGATCTGAGCATGTTGTTCAAGAGTAAGAGGACTGCATTCAGCTGGACCGTGTGGAGGAAGCTCGGCTCTCATCATTCACAGAATCAATTCTTACTGTAAAGTCAGGGAATTTTTTTTTTTATCTTTTTGACATAGGGTCTCCCTTTAGTCCCAGCTGGCCTGGAACTCGGTCTGTAGACCAGGTTGGCATTGAACTCACAGAGATCCACTTGCCTCTGCCTCCTGAGTGCTGGAATTAAAGGTGTGCACCACCATCCCCGGTGGAATATTTTTTTATACTTTAAAAAAAATTTTTTATGTGTATGAATGTACTGTCTGCATGTAGGTCTGTGCACCTGTGTCGTGCAATTCCATGGAGGTCAGAAGAGGGTGTCGGATTCCCCTAGAACTGGAGCTAAAGATGGTTCTCAGCTGCCATGTGAGTGCTGGGGATCGAACCCAGGTCCTCTGGAAGAGCAGTCGGCACTCTTAACCGCTAGGCCATCTCTCAAGCGCCCCAGCAGAATTTTTTTTTAAAACAGGTTCTGACATAACTCTGGTTGGCCTTGGAGTCATTCATTATGAAGCTGTGGATGACCTTGAACTTCTGATCCCCCGGCCATCATCTCCCTAGTGCTGGGGTAATAGGCTTGTACCATCCCTCCTGGCTTAAATGGTACTGTGGATCAAACTTAGGGCTTGCACGTTAGGCAAGAACTCTACCAAGCTACATATCCATCCTTGTTACGGGTTTTGAGGGGGTGGTAGACGGGGTAGAGCCAAGTCACTGGGAACTCTTGTCTGTGTTCTGTTGATGAGGATATGTGAAAAGATTCTTAGTAGAAAGTTGATTGTCCTTATTCTCCTTTCCTCTATTTTCTTGCTTTAGACTCACCCAAACCACCAGTTGCTCCCAAGCCGAAGACCACCGGCAGTCCTCTCACGCCAGTGACTGGAGCCAGGTGTCCTCCTTCACCAAGGCCTGACAGTTTCCCGAGTCCCAACTCCATGTCCAGGGGGCCCAAGCCCCCCATCGCACCTAAGCCCAGGCTGGCTGGCCCCGAGTGCGGAGCTGGTCTGTGGCTGAACAAGAGCCTGACCAAATACAGCAACGGGCGGCTGCTCTGCAGGGATCGGGGGCTGGACCAGCACCGCTCCACCCTGGAGTGCTCCGAGTCAGAGACAGATGAGGAGTACATCATGGTTCCTCAGGCTCCAGAGGCAGAGCTCACATCCATGGGAGGGGCCGCCAGAGAGGAGGACTGTGAGGAGGGAGGCCAGGAGCATGGTCTAGAGCAGACGGGACCTGACGAGGACCTGTCGGCCCCAGACGAGGCACCAGGCAGAGACGGTGAGGAAGACACGGGCCACTCTCTGGAAGAAGAGGAGGACTGTGGCCATGATCTGGGGACAGATGAGACCCCATCGTCCCCAGCTGAAGGGGTGCCAAACAGAAATGGTGAGGAAGGCGAAGAGGACTGTGACCAGGGCCCAGGGTCAGAGGAGCAGATGTCCACAAGTGAGGAGGAAGGGGATCTAGTCAAAGAGCACAACGTGTACAACCTGGAGGACAGGGGGCCCTGGGATGGAGAGGAGCACTTCCAGAGCGAGATCATTCTCACCCATGTCTGCTCTGAGGCCCCTGAAGTTCCCTGCGGGGATCTGGGGTACACTGAGACTCCTAGGGAGGCAGCAGAAGATGGTGAGGATGGCTGTATTGGCACAGAATCCGGGGAGCCTGATGAGGGTGTGGAGCCTGCTGGACACAACGAAGACACGGGACCAGACACAGAGGATACCCGTGTGGAATCCCCTGAGAATGGGGAGGTGCACCCCAATATCCAGGGGCCTGCGCTGGACGCTGAGAGCCCTGCAGTCTTTGAGGAGGGCTGTGAAGACATTCTTGACGGTGGGGACCAGGCAGACCAGGAGGAACCGCCCAGCTGGGATGAGGACGCCCACAACAGAGAAGCTGCAGCAGCCATCACGGGAGTAGAAGAGGACCCTGGGGAGGACAGGGACCCTGTGCAGGAGGACGCTGCCGAGGAGAGCTGTCAGATCATTCCCTTCGAGAGTGACGGTGTGGAGGACTTCACATCCGCACTCACAGGAAGTCCCTACGAGCTCCTTCCCACTGAGAGCACCTCCTTCTGCAGCGAGAGCTATTCCCGTTCTGAGTTGGCCAAAGGCTCTGCACCACTACAGGAGTCAGAGGAGGTCCCAGGCCCTGGCCCTTCACTTAGCCAGTGTGATTTTCTCCAGGGTGGATCTAGGGAGGGCCTCCCTGTCCCTGATGTGGTGGTCATGTCAGAAGAGGAGGATGCCATGGACGACGCACTCAGCAACCCGTATGTGATGGGAGTCAGCTTGCCAAGCCGGAGAGAGGGAGTGCAGTCTGACTTCCAGGGCACACCAGGCACTCTGAGTGGGTACAACACAAGGGAAGAAGAGGACTCAGAGGCTGAGGGAGGCCTGGTCCCCGTGGACAGGAAAAACATTGCCACAAGGGCCCGGCCACACTCTGGGAAGGTGGCTGGCTATGTTCCAGAAACTGTTCCTGAAGAGACAGGGCCAGAAGTTGTTTCATCAGCCGTGAGCATCAGAGGTGCCACGGAGGAGGTGAGAAAGCCGGGGGGGTCACTGGAGGGGAAGCCCCCTGAAGCCAGCCGGGCCTTGCCAGCCAAGCCCAGAGCATTCACTCTGTACCCACGGTCCTTCTCTGTGGAAGGCCGGGAGAGTCCTCTGACCATGTTCCAGGAACCAGAGGGGGCTGGACTGGACAGCCACCGTGTGAGAAGGAAAGAGGACAACCTATCTCTGCCTGGCGCCATTGGCTCCTCCGGTAGCTTCTCACAGCGCAGCCACCTGCCATCCAGCGGCACCTCCACACCGTCCTCGGTGGTGGACATCCCGCCACCTTTTGACCTGGCCTGCATTACAAAGAAGCCCATCACCAAGAGCTCGCCCTCGCTCCTAATAGACAGCGACACCCTGGACAAGGCCTCCAAGAAGAAGAAGTCCTCCTTCAAGCGCTTCCTGGAGCTGACTTTCAGGAAGAAGACCGAGAACAAGACGCACGGCGACATGAACCTGTCTTCCAGGTCCTCTTCTGAGTCCAGCTACCATGGGCCTGCCAGGGTCCTGGAACTAGACCGCAGGAGCCTCAGCAACTCACCCCAGCTCAAGTGTCACACGGGGAAGCTCCGGGCCTCTGACTCCCCAGCCTCCCTCATCTTCTACAGGGACAGCAGGAGAAGAGGCGTTCCCTTCAGCAGGACAGTGTCCAGGGTGGAGTCTTTTGAAGACCGCTCCCGACCGCCGTTTCTGCCCCTGCCGCTCACCAAGCCGCGGTCCATCTCATTCCCCAATGCTGACACTTCGGACTATGAGAACATTCCGGCCATGAACTCAGATTATGAGAACATCCAGATCCCACCTCGGAGACCTGCACGAACAGGCACGTTCACAAAGCTGTTCGAAGAACAGAGCAGAGCCCTATCCACGGCCAACGAAAATGACGGCTACGTAGACATGAGCAGCTTCAACACCTTCGAGAGCAAGCAGCAGAATGCAGAGCAGGAGGCGGAGAGGTATGTGGCAGGTCCTTTCTCAATGGGTGGGTCTAGTGTCTGAGACGACTGGGGTACAGCAGATAGAACACCCTTGCTTTTTGGGCTCAGGCTCTGTTTCTTTCCAGCTGTGTGACTTGAAGTGAGTGGCTCTACCCCTCTGAACCTCAGTTACTTTACATGAAAAAGTGGGGGCTGTACCTCATGTACATTTTCTGTGAGATTCTGATATAAAATGCTGACTATTTAGGGGACAGTTCTCATGTTTTAGGGCAATGGCTTTGTTACCCCCCTCTGGGAAAGCAACCGAGAGAGGGTTCTGGAATCTTGCCAAACTAAATATCTTTCACCATCAGGAAAATACCCTAAATGGAGATTGGT
The DNA here is from genome assembly GCA_009823505.1 of Rhizomys pruinosus. Classification (NCBI taxonomy): domain Eukaryota; kingdom Metazoa; phylum Chordata; class Mammalia; order Rodentia; family Spalacidae; genus Rhizomys; species Rhizomys pruinosus. The sequence continues at coordinate 5,407,858 of VZQC01015004.1, forward strand.
ACCTTTTTATTGTGTAAACATATGTTGCATTCATCAGGGAACTAGAAAAGACAGTTTGTTTGAATTGTTTAAAGAGCTCGTGGTGCCCTTGAGCAAAATTTCTGAATGGAAGTCTTTTAAGAGGTACATCTAAGCTGGTTTAAAAAAAAATTGAAAATGAGAGAACATTGCAGTTACTGAACAATAGTGTGGTTATCTGACCCTCACCCCAGCTTCCCGCTGAAAGTCCCTCACTTAGTATCCTGGGTCGCTGGGTCCGGCTGTTCCTTTTGTGCCCTGGGTGCAGCTTAGACTTCACCTTGACCACTTGCATCACTCTAGGGGCCTTGACCCTAGTCAATGACCCTAGTCAATCAAAATACAACCATGGTTGTAGTTTGATAAAGGGGCCCTAGGTGCCTTCTCCTTATTTGTGGGACTTAAACCAACCTGCCATATCTAGTGATGGCTGTTAGGAATGTCCCTGGAGTGTCAGTGTCAACTGCTGACCTAGAGAAGCCGGGAAGGACCCCACCCAGGCTCCATCTTCTCCCTACTCCCAGGCTGAGTGAGGGCTCCATCAGTTCTTCTAGGATGGAGAGGCTCTCCAGTCCAGAAGTAAGGCCAGCACTGGTGAGGCTCTTTAATGTGGAAAGTGATGGAGAGAATGAGATGGGTAGAGACACTGAGCTCACAGATTTCATCTCATTAATAATTATCACACGCCCAGGGAGCCCAGCCCTGCCTTTGCCTCTTGGCCCTGGTGAAACCATGACGAAGTTTGAAACAAAATCTCCAGAGTGGGCAACCTTGGATGGCAAGGGACCAAAGTTCCCTCTCTAACTGGTCATCACCTAGCCACAGGAAGCTCACCGCTTCCCAGCTCCCTCACACATGCCATGCTGGGGCCTCTGAGTATTAGAAAGTTTCACTTTGACTGAGGCAAAAGCTGTTCCCCCTCTTTTACACACACACACACACACACACACACACACACACACACGTGTGTGCACGCGCGCTCCCAGTGCCTCTCTCTCATGGCAGATTCGTGGGCTGGTCCAGCCTTTGGGGTAATAGCTTTCAAAGATGGAAATCTGCTTCTATGAAATCACAAGTTTATAGGTGAAGGGAACTTCAGATATTATTGACTGCTGTTATAGAACAGAGAACTGAGGGCCAGAGAGGGAAGTGGACTGGCCTGAGGTCGCATGACAAGTCATGGCATTGGTGTGGAGGGGTCTTAGGACTTAGCCTTCTTGACTCTTGAGAATTTTTCAGAAAGTATGCTAAGAGGCAGTCAGTTGGGCCGTGCAGGCTACACAGTGTACAACCCTAAGGTAGCTCCCTCCCCCTTTAGCGTATGTGGTACCCCTTGGAGTTTCAAAGTGTGCAGGCCCTTGGTCATATACAAAGGCCATCGCCTAGTTCTGTACTCTTCTCTCCCCAAATATAAAAGAAAGAAAGATACATTCATCCAAACTCACACAACCGAGAATAAAATATCCAAAATGGGGGTACTGGACCTTCACTGTGTGCACTGTGCCAGGCACTGTGCTGCTGGGTGCTGGGTGCCAGGCACTGTGCTGGGTGCTTTGCTTGTTAGCTCACAACTGAGGCTGCAGTCAGGGCCTGGGCAGAGGGTCCCAAATCACCAGTCTCTGAGCTGCAAAAGCACCCACTCTAGACCCTGATGCTGTCCCATGGGGGACAACTCTCCTGAGTGGTGGACGCCTGTCAAGGAGCAAAGCTTTCTTCTACTTCCTGTGTTAGACAGATGCAAACAGAGGACAAAACTGCTGCTCCCCGCACATCAGGCCAGAGGATGACTGTGGAGCTTTTGCCTGAATGAGCCCTTTGATTGCATTGGAAGGGGTGCAGGTGCCTCTGATTGCAGGGCACTTCCTTCCTGCTCCTCCTGACCTTGTTTAGAATGAGAACGAGAAGCCAAAATCAATGTCAACATCTGGGAAGGAGGCAGGCCAGAGCATCGAGAGGCCTGGATCCCATCCAAGGCCCCAGAACGAGCTGCGGGCCCAAGTTTGAATATACTAGTAAAACTAAGATACAAAGAATATTAACTTTGATACAGTCAGGCTTGGGATTGTTTCATGCTGGGCTGTGAGCCCCAGGCCTGGTTTTGGAATCAGGAACAGGCCCATCCTGGCTACCTACTTTACTTACCACAGTCAGAGGACATAGAAGGGTGCTGAGATTTCGTGTCACTTAGAACCAAGGCTGCTTTCCTCTGAAAGTATGTTCCTTCAAGACTGAGAGTTGATTGCATAATTCAGACACAAAGCTGGCTGAGCACAGCCCTAGGCCCTCAGGTGATGAAGTGTCCTCTCTGTAGTGGCTTCCAGGGCTTGGAAGCACAGAGGCAGTGTTGGAACAGGGACAGTGATACAAACCCTCCTTCATGAAGCCTAGGTGGTAGCTTGCACCTGCATTTCCCCTGAGGCAGACAAAAACAGATTCTGCCATCTCATTTCAAATGTATCCCAAACATTTTTTTTTTTCCCTAAACAGATCCTTATGCTAGCAAGCGAGCGGCAGAGGGTGGTCCTGTACCTCTTGGTAGGTCTCCTTCTGGGTTTCCCGCAGGACCCACTCTGTGGCTCACATACTTGGAGCTGGTTGGTGTTTCACTCGTGATATGGTACTTTTGAATCTCTTGGAGAAACAGCTGTCTAAGTGCTCTGCATTCTTGTGCCAAGTGTTTCACGCACCAACAAAAGGCCAGCTTGACCCAGCATAGGATACACAGTGCCCTCTCCTAAATATCCGATTTCAGTACCCGCCTGGTTTTGCTGCTTCTTACGCAGTGAATGGACTTGCTTCAGCTCTGTGCCTCAGTGGAGCTCCCCCTTGTCACTTTTCCCAGTGTTCATTACAAAAATATTCACTCATAAGTTTGACAGTGCCTGTCCTGTGGACGTCCCCTTGCTGTGGTGCTGGCTGTCTGGCTGTTTCTGTTCATGTACTGCTCTGGACACTTTGGCCTACTCACACGGGCTTCCGAGACCCGCAACGAAGCATGTACGCTTTACAGCCAAGCTTCCAGCTTTAGCAGTTTTGCTGAGTGTCTGTAAAGAAACAACTGCACCTGCCTCATAAAATTGAGCCTGTACCTCACATGGTAGAGTGGGCAGCAAGCATCTGCCATTATTAAGTGGTGTGAGTAAGGTCAAATCTTGTGATGCAGGATTTGAACTTGATTCCAGAGATGTGGCATCTTGCAGGGAGTAGCTGGTCCTTCGAGTGGGGCTATGGGGGAACTTCCCTTCTCACTCACACGCCTGACTTCTGCATGTCTGCTTTATGGTCAGGACCTCATCACAAGGTCTTAGAGTCAAGAACTTTGTTCTGACACCCTGGTGATGACCTAGAGCTGTAGGAGACAGCCTGGTGGTACTAAACTGGAGTCCCATGCCTTCTGACACCAAGGCCAATATCAGGAGTCATGATTTCATACTGCACTCACCCCAGTGCCTGTCACTGCAGCCATTGTCACAGCTGGATTATGTCTTACAGCAGGTAGCTAGACAGAAATTTCCATTCTCAGCTTTCTGATAAAAAAAAAGAAACCTGCGGCTGCTGGACTAACATTTAGTGTCCTCTGTCCCACAGCAAGTAAGTGGCCAAACCAGGATTGAAACTCGGGCCCACTTGACTCTCCATCCTGGACTGTTTCCACTACCACTATTTTCTGTAGTAAAAGCATCACACACTGGTGCTGCACAGCCCCATGCCCAAGCTAGCCTTGCGCGGTGGTCTAGAAGGTTCCAGGGAAAGTAGAAGAGGAGCACACTTTCCTATCCGATGGCCTGTGGCTTTTTGCTCCACTGGCAACTCATCCATAAACAGCACTAAAGATGTGTTCAGTCGTCATTCCTTACACCTGACCACGGAGGGCACCCTCGTCCTCTGTGCTCGAGGGGCCATCAGGAGCTCAGGGTTGGGGCTGCCATCTCCAGGGATCATTCTGCTCATTAGAAGGGTTTCAAGTGACACCACCCAGAAACAGAGCTTGTGTGCTTGTGCCTTCAGAGAGGGCCATGGGAGTTCCGAGGGGCAGGGCTAGATGCAGCCCCCACCTCCCCGTGTGGCAGAGAGCTCCATTCGTGTTCCAGTGCACAACAGACCCTCACTGGCACCACGTGGATAAGGAGGCTTGGAATAGCAGAGAGGGACTGCCTGGGCTAACTGATGTTGCCCACATGGAAAGTGAGGTACTCTGTGTGAAGCTTCCTGCTGAGTGAGTGCTGTGTGGGAAAAGAGGGGTGAGACAGGGGCCACCATTGGCCTCTGTGTTCTTATAGGCTGGACTGGGAATCTGACTTGGACCCAGGTCACTGCAGTGGGACATACAATATGTGTACAACCCAAAGGGCAGGAAGCAAAGTCTTCATGGAAGAGGGGGCCCTTGAAGGGACAGCACAGGAACAGTAGGATTTCCACATATGGAGAGAGGAAAAAGGATTGAGAATGTGTAAGAAATGTCCAACTCCAGTGAAAGCAACATGATTTCCTTCAGAAGCAGCCTCGGGGTCCTGGTTTGGAAAACATCTATCTCAATTATAGATGTGGAAAATGCACAGAGAAGGTTGGTTGAAGGACTTAAGGACCAAACTCAGACACACTGTAATTTCCAGTTCCTGTATAACACTGCATGTGCTCAGTGGGGTCACTGTGCTATGAACATGGGGTAAACCTTCAGCTCTGTCCAGGCTGCCAGCTGATCTAGCTGGCAGAGGGGCACATAGAGCTAGGGGGATCCAGGAGAAAGCTTGCCTCACCGTGTGTCAGGTCCTGGAGGAGCAGCCTGTACCCAGGTAGCCATCAGGTGACTCTTGGTGTAGGAACAGGGTAGTGATGGAGTTGGGCTGTCCAAAGGTAAGCAGGGCCTAGCCATGAGTCTGGGGGGCTGGGTAGATAGCTATGAGGTAGGCTGGCAGGTAGGTGGGTCCCTGAGGTTGCCTTGTGTATAGGCTCATGACCATGAGCAGCACTGGACACAAGAAGGCCATGGTGGGGCTCGCGCATGGCGCTAGCACTTCGCTGGCAGGTGGAGCCTAGAGGAGCTTGTTCAGGAGCTGCTTTAAGCCTGGCCTTCCTTTACGAGATGGCAAAGATCAGGCTCACCAGTGTGTGGGAAGGGGAGGAGTAGAGTTCTGTCTTTAGGATGTACATAGGCCCCTCACGCTCCAGGATCAATCCATTCTGGCACCCTGTAGGTGTTCCCAGCATTTCTCTTTCAGATCGCTTACATATCCTTGCCAATCTGTCAGGTCCCAGATAAATAGGCTTGACTTGGTTTCCAATAAAAGACACAGCAAGGAGTCTTAACAGAAAGGTTAAAGGACGCGGGGAGGTGAGCCTGCGTACAGGCAGACCACGGACACCGCCTGCTGTAGAATTCTGAAGTCCAACACGGACTCCAGCAAGGCCCCAGCCCACGACGCACCCCAGCATCCTTGTACAGCAGTAAATAGAGTATTTTATATGAAGCTGGACTTTGATGTCTCACTTCCACAGTCGGGGCTGCTGCCAACCCCATCCATCCATGTCCTGTAAACAAAGGTAATTTGTAGCTTGAGTGAAAGTGGGTGGGAGTGGCGGCCTGGCCTCCCACTGACGGGCTTATGGCTCCAAAAGCCCTTGGCCTTGGCATCTCCCAGCATGGTCTACGTCAGTATCCTCGGGTCTGCACAGAGCCAGCAGCCTCCACACTGTCATTACGCTTTTGACAAACGAACTCATGTGGCGCTTTCATTAAGTCCCATTGAAGGGACCTGGAACTGCCATAAAGATCGTTAGTAACTCAGGACCATTACAGGCAAGCACGGGGCTGTGCCGCTTGTTGAAATTGACTGATGAGAATATTCAGTTTTTAATTTTCTGACTTAAAATAAGACCATCTGCAGCCGTTTCTTTTCGCAATAATTTTTAATTAAATGCAATAAAATGTACAGGGAACGGCCTTAATAAGAAAATTGTGTCAGGAACGTGCTTATTGTAACATCACTAGGCATTATTAAGGACCCCCCCACACACTGACTGTAATTTTTTTTTTACCATAATGTAGATGAAACCTTGATTGTTAATCACGACATGATTTTCTATCCATAAAGTCAGGGCTTCTCCCCTTGGGAAGAGCAGGACTCATTTTAGCTAATAGCAGACAGTCTCATGATAGAGTCCTGTGGTAGTCAGCACAGGTCACCATGACCAGCTGAGCCTTAGAGGAGGAGAAGAGCTTTGTTCCAGCCTGCATCTGAATGGCCCTCATTTGTCCCCACCTGCTTGTCAGGCTGAGCCTGTCACATACCAGATCCATGTGCAGAGAAAAGTGAGTGCTCGCTCATGTGGTCACCCAGTGGACACTGATCATGTGCCTACATCGTGTTGCACTTGTCAGTGCTGGCTCATGTGGTCACCCAGTGGATACTGGTCATGTGCCTAAATCGTGTTGCACTTGTCAGTGCTGGCTCATGTGGTCACCCAGTGGACACTGATCATGTGCCTACATCGTGTTGCACTTGTCAGTGCTGGCTCATGTGGTCACTCAGTGGATACTGGTCATGTGCCTACATCGTGTTGCACTTGTCTGAGCTGTGACACAGCTGTGGGGAGACTGACGGGGTCCTCACCTGGCCAGGCTGCTGTGTCCCCAGGAGAGGCAGGCCAGAAATGTGTGCCACTGGTCAGCAAGACCACTATTGCTCATGAGAAAGAAGAACAAGGAGCAGTATGCTGGATAGAGTAGCTGCCGGACGGGAAGGCTTCTCTGAGAGGACACCAGGGAATGCTGGACCAGGCTCAGCTGTCCTCAGGGGAGGCGAGTACCAGGTGGAGGGAACAACAGGGATGAAGACCTTTGGTCCTGAGGCTGGGGAGCCCAGGAGGCCTGTGGGACTGTAGTGTGGAAAGCAACAGCAAGAGTGTGGCTGGGTCAGGCCGGGGCTCCGGTCCTGCCTTGCGGGGACGCTTCTGCAGGATTGGGAGGATCTACTATCGTTGGGACCTGAAGTAACCCCTAAAGACCCATGCTTTCAAGTGACCACTACAGACCCATGCTTTCAAGTGACCCCTATAGACCCATGCTTTCAGGTGACCGCTAAAGACCCATGCTTTCTTTTTTTTTAATTTTTTAAAATTTTATTTATTTCTGTATGTGTATGAATGTACTGTCTGCATGCAGGTGTGTGCACCCGTGTCGTGCAATGCCGCGGAGGTCAGAAGAGGGTGTCGGATCCCCCTGGAGCTGGAGTTCTCCTGGAATTGGAGTTTCAGATGGTTCTCGGCCGCCATGTAGGTGCTGGGGATCGAACCCGGGTCCTCTGTAAGAGCGGTCGGCGCTCTTAACTGCTAGGCCATCTCTCCAGCCCCAAGACTCATGCTTTCAAGTGACCCTTAAAGACCCATGCTTTCAAGGCCCGGTCCCCAGCTTGGTGTTATGGGGAGGTGGTACCGTGTGTGTGTGTGTGTGTGTGTGTGTGTGTGTGTGTGTGTTGGCATGTGTGCCCACACACGTGGATTCAGGTACACTAGAGCGCAGCATGCTTATGGAGGTCAGAGACAACCTGAGTGTCAGCTCTTACCTTCTACCTTGTTTGAGATGGGCTGTCTCATTGTCCACTGTGCTGCTCACTTCAGGCTGGCTGGCCTGCCAACCTCCAGGGCTTCCCCTGTCTCTGCCTCCCACAGGAGTGCTGGAATTTTAGATGCTTGTGCTACAAGCATTGACATGGCTCTGGGGCTCCCGACTAAGCTATCAGGCTCGCGTGGCGAGCACTTTACCCACAGCGCCATCTCCATCTCTGCAGCCCCATTGGTGGGATCTTTAAGAGGTGGGTCCAGTGAGAGTCTCCCAGTCACTGGGGGCACACAGGCCCTTCCTTTTCCTCCTCTTTTGCTCCCTGGCCATGAGATGAGCTGCTGTGCTCCACTGTGTACAGGGGCTGTGATGTGCTGCCTTACCACAGCCCTACATCAAGGGGGCCAACCTAGCTGGGCTAGAGTTTGTAGAGTTAACCCCCCCCCAAAAAAAACAAACTAAATACAGAGAGAACAGGACCCACCATCACAGGGACAAAGGGGCAGGCTGTTGTGCATGGCTGCTGCTTCCTGGGTGCCGGCCACACTTGGGAAAGGCCTGCTCTCCAGGTTGGATCATTGAGTGTGTGTGGGAAATGAATGTGGGATGCAGGACTCTCATGGATGTAGGCAACCCCAAGCCTGAGCTCCAGGTCCGGGTGGTGCCCCAACTACTGCAGACAACGAAGGGGCTCCCTGGCCTCAGAAGTGTAGCCTGGGCCTTTCCATCTGTTCCTGTGGGTGGGTGTCTCAGGCTGAGATTGTTTTCTATGATGATGTGGCTGGTCTCTATGTAAACAGACCGACCCACTCTCCACGTACATGAGGTTGGCCCAAAGCCCTGGACAGAGCCCGGGGGAATTTCTCCAGGTCAAGGCGTGACCCAAGAACTTGAAATTTCAGACTTGCTTGCCTGATTTCAATTAAGAAAACAAGATAAAAACAATCTTGGGGCTGGAGAGATGAAGAGCTCTGGCTGCTCTTGCAGAGGACCTGGGTTTGGTTCCCAGCACCCACATGGCAGCTAAAATCCATCTGTAACTCCGGTTCCAGGGGATCCAATGCCCTCTTCTGACCTCTGTGGGCACTGCAGGACATGGGTGTGTTTACATACATTCAATCATAACACTCATACATATAAAGTAAAAATAAAGAAGTCCAAATTTTTTTTTAAAAAAAGAATTCTGCCTGGAGAGATGGCTCAACAGTTAAGAGCACCAACTGTTCTTGCAGAGGACCTGGGTTTGGTTCCCAGCACCCACATGGCAGCTAAAATCCATCTGTAACTCCGGTTCCAGGGGATCCAATGCCCTCTTCTGACCTCTGTGGGCACTGCAGGACATGGGTGTGTTTACATACATTCAATCATAACACTCATACATATAAAGTAAAAATAAAGAAGTCCAAATTTTTTTTTAAAAAAAGAATTCTGCCTGGAGAGATGGCTCAACAGTTAAGAGCACCAACTGTTCTTGCAGAGGACCTGGGTTCGATTCCCAGCACCTACATGGCAGCTAAGAACTGTCTTAGGCAGACGGATCTCTGTGAGTTCAAGGCCAGCCTAGTCTACATAGTGAGCTTGAGGCCAGCTGGGACTAAAGGGAGACCCTGTCTCAAAAAAAAAAAAAAAAAAAAGAATTCTGCCTTACAGAGTCGGCATAGGAACCTTAGTTCTTCTGCTCCCTATTAGAGAAATCTCTTTCTTGGAGAGACATGTGCAGCAGGGCTGTCCTGGGAGGTGATGAGCTCTCGTCTGACAGAAGTAAAGCACAAGGGAAGGGACTCAGCATTGGCCATGAGGCTGCGTAGCTTGCGCAGGCTGGGAAGTCAGAGTGCTCACCAGGCCCTGGCTCAGTGAGTGGCTTGAAGGAAGCAGCGCCTGCTTCAAATCTGCCTCTGCAGCCCGGAACAGGCCCAAGGAGGCCACAGAAGAGCTGGGCTCATGACAGTGCCTCACAGTCTTCATGGGCTCATGACAGTGCTTCACAGTCTTCATACTCAATGCCCACAGACTCGGTGAAATGCTAGGACACTTCTGTCCCAGGAAGCAGCCCTCAGAAGGGACAATGGGAGCCCCAGGTAGTGGGCTGTCCCCACAGAGCATGCACCTCTCCCTGGAGTTGGGCCACAGACCGCTGTAGTGCGGAGGCATTGATTTCCCACTTCATCTCCCAGCGGTCCAGTTCTCTGTCCCAACAGGATCCTTTTCCAAAGGAAGTATATTTGGAATATTTTTCCAGCATGAGGCCAGGACTTGTCATGCAGCTCATCTTCATAAGTTCCTTCCCTCCCTCCCCCCCCCCTCCCTCCCTCCCTCCCTCTCTTCCTTCCTTCCTTCCTTGAACCCAGGACCTCATACATATTAAGCAAGTGCTGTACTGCTGAGCTTCATCTTCGGCCTACTCTTTATGACTTTTTAACTTTATTATTTATTATTTGTGTGTGTGGGGGGGTCAAACGACAACTTTTGGGAGTCATTTCTCCCCTACTGCTCAGATGAGCATGGCAAGCACTTTTACCTGCTGGACCATCTTACCAACCTTTTACAGTTTTCAAGATAGGGTCTCACTCAGTTGTGAAGGCTGGCCTTGGACTTACGCTGTAGCCCAGGCTAGCCTTGAACTACTGCCTAGCCTCCCAAGTAACTGAGATTACAGGCCTGCACCACTAGGCCCAACTACTTCAGGATTTTTGGATTTTAAAAACATACTTTATCTATTTTTATTTTATGTGTATGAGTGTTTGCCTGCTTGTATGTTGGTACGCCTGTGTCATGCACTGCCTGTGAAGGTTAGAAGAGGGTGTTAGATTCCCCTGGAACTGAAGTTAAGAATGGTTGTTAGCTGCCATGTGGATGCTGGGAATCAAACCCAGGTCCTCTGCAAGAGCGGCCAGTGCTCATAACTGCTGAGCCATTTCTCCAGCCCTTGATTTTTTTTAAGCAATAACTAGAAAATCAACAAGGTTGCCATGCTGAGTAGAAAGGAGTGTGGCTGTCAGTGCTGCTGAGGTCACTGACCAGGACCATGATCAGGTGAGCTCGCACATTGTGGGGATCGAGCATGTGGACCCTGGGGCCCTTCAGCAGCTGAATTCAAACCCCTTTCTCTCTGTGTGTCCTTGGGTCATTTACTTAACATCCCTGTGCCTCTGTCTCTTCACCTGTTAGAAACAGGGAACATACTATCTTGGAAGTCATTATGAGGACTGAACACTTTGCCAGGGATTTCGAGCACACAGGGACCTCTGTCAAGTGTGCTATTAGTGCTACATTAGTGTCTGGGCATGACAATCTTAGCAGACTGTTGTATTCTTGCCCCAAATGGTGCAGTTGGAAAACCCCATCTCAGCTCAGTAGAGCCTGGTGGTCTCCCTTTAATAAGACCTACAAGCAGGGTGTGTATATCTGTGTCAGCAGCAGCAGCAATTTGCACAGCAGGGGCAGCAGAGACAGTCTCTGCCTTGTTCTGTTGGGGAGAAGCCATAGGTGTGACAGGCTGAGACAACTAAGAGGCAGATGCCGAGTGTCAGTGCCCAGAGTGTGACCTCCCCTCACTACCCCATGCAAGGATGAAAATGAGGGGCTGTGAGATGGCTCAGTGGGAAAAGGTGCTTGCCACCAAGCCCAGTGACTGAGTTTAATCCCCAGAACCCACATGATGAAAGGAAAGAAGCAACTCCCAGAGGCTGTCCTCTGATGTCCACATGTGTGCTGTGGCTCGGGCCCCCTCCGTAATAAATAAATGAATGAATAAACTTTAGAAATTAATGAAAATGAAGTGAACAGTGTGCACAGGAAAGGATGTGTCACCTGCCACTATTTTATATATCTCGGGTCACTGAGCCTCCTGATGGCCTTACCAGCCCAGGATTATCAGACAGTTTTGCAGGTGGAAAAAGTGAGGCTTAGATGCTCTGTGGTGGAAGAGGCAGATGGCCAGTCTGAACACCCAGAGCACCAAGCCATCCTCTGTCCTGGCCTTGGGTGGCATGAGTCCCCCTTGCCATGGGGACAAGCAGAGAGATTCCTGCCATTGCTCCAAAAGCTGGACTAGAAAACCCAGATCACTTAGGAAGTTGGAACCTTGATAAAGCAGCACGTCCTTGTGCATGGCACTTTGTAGTTTGCCAGGCATCTCCATACTGATCTCTGGGCCAATTGTCATACCACGTGCTCTGTGGAGTAGGCAGAGTCCAGTTAGAAGCCATCAGGGGCAGAAGGACCAGGGCCTGACATCTGTTTGCTGTGCAGGGCCTCAGGCCAGATGGGCTCCTGGAGTGCCTCAGTTTCCTCACCAGGACATAGGGGTGATAGGGAAAGTGAGGTGCCTGGCAAGGGCCCATAGCAGGACCTGGTATGCCGTGGGCTCTCAGCAAACTTAACTGCTGCTGTGCCTATGCAGAGGGACCTGAAGAGGGAAGGGCACCCAAGACTCCACTGGGGACAGCCAGGGAAGGAGCAGGCGCACAGCACGAAGGACCAGAATTCCCAGAGCCTGGAGCAGGGTCGCACAGCTGGCAGGTGGCAGGGTTGGACTGAGAGCAAAGCCGCTGTCCCATGTGTTCCGAGAACAGCCATGGCTCTGACTTGGGGTGGGATGTGGCGGGCCTCGGCCACGCCTGGAGCTGTTTTGGACACTTCTGGAAGAAAAGTAGGGTGACATCATGTTGCAAGGGTGTGTTGGCCATGTCTTCCTCGGGAAGCCCCTCAATGATGCTCCATCTGGTTTCCAAGGAGGTCTCTTGTCCTAACACAAGCTTCCCTGCTGGCTGGAGGCCAAAGGTTGAGTCCAGTTCAGAGCTGCAGAGTGAGTCAGTAGCTTTGTGGGATCAAAAGTTCAGGCAGCTGCTCAGTTTCCGGGATGGAGAGCCCCGCCTGTGCGCCCCAAAGCTAGTGGCCCCAGCTTCGGTTAAAGGATGTGAGGAGACCACCGAGCCCAGCCTCCAGCCCCAAGGAGAGCCACTTGTGTGGCCTGTCGACACTTTCACTCACAGGACTCTGAGGGCCAGAGATGGAGAGAGAGCTGGGCTGATATGCAGGGAGGAGGCTGACCAGGACATCGGGGACGGCACGGGAGCTGACGTCTGACCAGGACAGCGGGGACGGCACGGGAGCTGACGTCTGACCAGGACAGCGGGGACGGCACGGGAGCTGACGTCTGACCAGGACAGCGGGGACGGCACGGGAGCTGACGTCTGACCAGGACAGCGGGGACGGCACGGGAGCTGACGTCTGACCAGGACAGCGGGGACGGCACGGGAGCTGACGTCTGACCAGGACAGCGGGGACGGCACGGGAGCTGACGTCTGACCAGGACAGCGGGGACGGCACGGGAGCTGACGTCTGACCAGGACAGCGGGGACGGCACGGGAGCTGACGTCTGACCAGGACAGCGGGGACGGCACGGGAGCTGACGTCTGACCAGGACAGCGGGGACGGCACGGGAGCTGACGTCTGTTTTTTTTTTTTTTTTTTTTTTTTTTTTGGTCTTTTCGAGACAGGGTCTCCCTGTAGTCCCAGCTGTCCTGGAACTCACTTTGTAGACCAGGAGCTGACGTCTGACCAGGACAGTGGGGACGGCACGGGAGCTGACGTCTGACCAGGACAGCGGGCACGGCACGGGAGCTGATGTCTGACCAGGGTGTTACTGCACAGAGCCAGTGGTCAGCCCGATCCTCTCCACTGGTCGGTGTTCATCCTGCCCGCCTGCCTGTCCGTGGAGCTTCCTCCCTTCCCATCACCCACAGCTTTTTCCTGTCCCCAGCACGTTGTAACAAGGACTTGAGACTCAGGGGATGTTCAGTAAAAGAGATAAAAGATCTTCCCATCTACACTGATAGCTTCTAGAGGCTATGTCAGAGGGAAATGCCCTACCCCTGTCAGACTTTCACCCCAAAGCCCCCTGCAATCCCCATGGGGGCATCAGGAGAGGTGAGAGCAGTGTCAGCTCCTGTGGTGGGCTGATAGTCACAGGAGGGAGAGTCAGGAACGATGGCAGTCATTCACCTGAAATCAGCCATGCAGTGCACCCCAAAAAGTGTGGGGAGTCTAAAGGCCGCTTTCGGGGCCCTTCTGGGGCTATAGACTTCTGTGAGGCTTCTAGGAGCCTGGTACTGAAGCAGGATGAGGGGGTAACTTGTCAGAGGAGGCTGGCAGAGGCAGAGGGGGCAGAAGAGCCTCCAGGCTGACGAGCAGCCTGTGAACTAGGACCCCAGAAACAAAGTGCGTCTGAGAAAACTGAGGCAGCTGACTTGCTGAAGCCCCTCGGTGTTGAGAACGGAGGCTGGGATTGCAGCTCATCTGTCTGATGCCAGCTTGGTGCTTCTGCTTCAGGCTCTGCCCTGCAGGAGCAGGCAGCGGTGTTGCTGAGGGAAGGCACTTCATGCTCCTGTGGGAGCAGGGCCCACCCATGCCCTGTGCCCTACAGCCCCAGCTCATTACTCCACCCCCTCCTGTTTTCCTGGGCTCTGTGTCCCAATCCCAACCAGCCATTACCACCTGTGGGATCCAGGGCTCCATTTCTTCCTTTTTTAATTTTTTTTTATTTTTTATTTATTTATTTTTTTTCACAACATTTTTTTTTATTGATGCTTTGTGCATTTCATACATCATTTTCCAATTCAGTTCAGGCATATCTCCCCTTCCCTTCACCCCCACCCCCACCCCAACCGAGATCATGCATTCTGCCATGACTGTCCTGCATATCTCTCCAGTTTTTTTTTTCCATTTTTTAGCTATAAGTGATAATCCATGAGTACAAGCATCCTTCATGTATAACCAATTTGCAGGCTGTTGTGCCCAAACACCCACAGCCCCACCTTCCAGCGGGGGGTGAGGGGTTGTATGTTCAATCAGGTTAATCAAATGAGGGTCCAGACTACATTGCTGTAGTTTCACCCTTCACCCCAATCGCAGCCCTTACATTCTACCACGCCCCCTCTTCCGCAGATTATTCCCTGGGCTTAGAAAAGGGGCACAAGTGGATGAGAAGCAGAACAGTCCACTCTCTCTGGAGCTGTTGTCTTGGATTCTGGTCAATTCTGGCTGTTTCCTTTCATGGGCTGACAGTCTGTCCAGGAATAACCTTTCGATCCTACTAATGAAGCACAAGCAATTAGATATATAGGTATTTAAGCAGCATTAATAGTTATGGTAGGTTACTTTGTTATAGACATATATGTTTAGATGAGATGTTGATCCACGAACTACATTTTTTCCTGTTAAATATGACGGGGTCTTACTGTGGCTTATGATATCTCCTAACCAGATAGAGGGGCCAGGGCTCTGGTCACTGAATCCCTGGGCTGCCCCTAAGTCTGACAGTCGAGAACATTTGCCAGGAAAGAAGTGTGAAAATCCATTTCATGATCAGTCTCCGGGTAGCAGCTACATGCCAGCCCTATGGATGCGGCAATGGACTCCTGGCTGTGGCTCCAACATAAAGAGAAGGCAGAGCCACAGCCACGAACAGCCACTTCTGTGAGGGCGTGACTGGGAATCAACACGGAGGCAGCAGAGAGCTGCCAGGAGCTCAGGAAAGCACACAGCCTGACTACTCACTGACATTTGAGTGACTCCCATGGCATTTGAGAATCTACAAGGACCACCAACATGACTAGGGCCTCAGTGACCAAAGACAAGAAGAGCTCAGGGACAGAGTGCCCCACCCAGGGAGGGACAGGGAGGGCAGACAGCCCCAGCTCAGGCCTGAAGTGTTGAGAGGAAAGACCCAGAGTGCCCAGCATGAGTCCCCTGCCGTCTCAACCGCTCCCCTCCCCCAACAGCCTTTTCCAGCCTCCATTGAAACCACCTGTGATTAACTAAGAGGCTTTCATCCCCCTTGGTTGCAGAAAAACGAGGCAAGACAATATCCTTGGGGCCTGGGGCCTGGCCTGCCTCCCAGTTATCCCAGGAGAGGGGACTGCTAGGGCCCCAGGCTGCTTCTAGCCTACAATGCCTTGGTGACAGGTGTATATTAGCCTCCTTTGAATGGGCCAATTAGAGCTAATGGCTGGGGGCGGGGTGGTACTGAAGTGGCCCTGACCTCAGGACCAGCTTCCCCCTGGATTTGGCAGCCTCTCTGAATCTTAGCCTTGATTTTTGCCTGCCCCTGTCCGCCCCTCTCTCTCTCTGACCCAAAGACCAGCTGCTTTTCATATAAGTCCAGCCCCTGCCCCTGAAATGGAGGCAGGATTTTTTTTTTACAGGCGAATGAAGTGACCCATTATCCTCTTTCACAAGGTGTCAGTTAGGACCCAGAGTTTGGCTTTAAGCTGGGAGCCCTCATCTTTCAGGCTGGGATTGCATCTCATCTGCCTGACCTCAGCCTGGTGCTTTTCGCTGCAGCCTCTGCCTCTGAGAGCCAAAATTGACCCCTTTCTACATTGGGGCTTTCCAGCTCACTGCTACTCACCCATTGCACTTTTTGCTGTACCCCACTTTCTGAGCCTTTTCCTGTTTACGCAGCGAAGCGTGTGGCTGCGTGATCCTGAGGATTCAGATAACATGCTCACTCTCCAGTGCTGCAGCTTACCACAGGTTTAATGGTTTAATGGCTTAAAACCACATTCATTTTCTTCTAATAGTGCTTTGGGCGAGAAGCCCAATGGCTCAACTGGGTTTGCTGCACAGAGTCTGTCTGGACCGACTTCAAGGTGTCAGTGGGCAGAGTCCTTTATCCCAGCATGAGCTACCACATCAGGCAAGTTCTCAATTTTGGAGACCTACACGGTTGCTTAGGTCCATCCCAGGACCTCAGGCCACGATTGCAGGGAAATGGACCATCTATAAGGGCCCCAGGAGGGGCAGAGACTTTGGAAGCCATCGCTCTGTTTACCATAATCTGCCCCAAAGATTTACACCCGGTCTTCTTTGAAGGCCTCACCCCATGTCCCTGAATCAGGGCTCTCTGAATCTCCTTATCTAAATCTCTGTGACCAGGCCCCAGTGAGGCTCTGGGAACAGTCCATGCTGGACATAATTCCTGTCCACATGTGAGGCAGAAAAGAAGGTATGTACCCCAAAACACAGTGGTGGCCAGTCACAGACATTCCACCCAAACAAGAGAAGGCAGAAGGCACAGTGCATGCCCTTCCCATGCCTCGTACCCTCTCCCTGCGCTGTGGGGGAACACAGTAGGCCCACCAGCCCCATCCTACCCCCAACCCCTCTTTACTTATTCAAGCAGTGGTTGGCTATAAGCAAATTTCTTATAGTGTGGTCTGTCCTGGGACAGCATGGCCGGCCCTCCATGTCAGTGAGCTCTAACTTTATTGAACCCAGTAGAGAGGATGCAAGGAGGGGAATTGATGTTTGATTTAAAGAGGATTTGCGTCCGTACCAAGACGGGGAGAGCCTACCTTTCTATTGCCTCTCCTCCTGCTCAGCGCCAGGGTAGAAAGCACAGACTTCAGGAGCGGCCCACCTGCTGCTTCCTAGCTGGCAGACAGTGAAGAAATTCATTGCGTGGGTCTAAGTGTGTTGGTCTTCTCCGTTTAGAAGTGACATATGACCATTGGGCTTGAAGACCCACTGTGAGGGTCAGACGGTACATGGTAAGGGTGGGTGTCTGTGGACCTGACACTGCTTGCTATTAGCAGCTATAACCTAGGCCGTGAGGTACCATCCCGGGGCCTATGGGACTGGCTCCTCTGGAGCAATACCTCCTGTGACAATCTGATTGATGAGAGGCCACAGAGAAGCCATAGCACAGCCCAGGGCCACAGAGGTCTCAACAGGCAGAATTCTTATCTAGGAAAAGATGATACTATTGAGATATTCCAGTGGGGAAGAAATCCAGCCAGTCTATTTGTGTGAGTGCCTAACAACCTGAGTTCAATCCCTAGATCCCATGGCAGGGAGTCAGGGGGCAGAAGAGAATTGACTCTTGAAAGTCCCTTGACCTCCACATGCCTGTTGCTGTACACACACATACACACACACACACACACACACACCACTCTTACATGTGTACATCCTTCCCCTGACCCTGACCTGACCCTGACCCTGACCCTCAGCTATTCCTAGATATAAATGTGGTCCATTGAATGTCTTCTCAGCCACTGTACTGCTCACTCCCATCAGGCCATGCAGCTCTGCCTCATTCTCTCCAGAGCCTGCAAAAGGTCTAACCTCTACTTACCTACTTCATGGCTGTCTGCTTGTTTCCAGGCTCACGTTACCCTGAAACACACAGTTAAAGTTTTTAGGCCTATTTGTACACATTTAAAACTATATTTGGGGCTGGTACTGGTAGCTGGTAGGAGAGGCTGAGACAGGGGTATCACAAGGCCTACCTGGGCTATCATTCAAGATAGCCTGGGCAACTTAGTGAGACACTGCCTCAAAATGTAAGAAACACACAAAATGGGCTGAGAATCGTAATGGCTCAATGGTAGGGCACTTGCCTAGCATTTGCGAAGCCCTGGGTTCCATCCCTAGTATCGCACATGCGGTGTAATTAGAGGCGAATGTGGAAAACGATCAACCCTGCCATGCTGCTGTTCTCGGGCTGTTTTGTGCTTAATATAGCAGCGTCGTTCCATGCATTCAGTGTCTTCTCTTTATTTCACTTGAGTCTTGTGTCTGTCTCTTAGTGGACTCACTAAATTAACAAACATCCTGAGAGACCAGGTGTGGTGGGCTCTGCAGACGGAGCCGCAGTGATGGCCGTACAACGAGGACATCATGCCACATACTTCTGCCAGTAAGGGCTCCATCACACTGGTCACACCCTAAGATTATAATGGGACTGAACAGTCACCTCTCCAGTGATATCCTGATTGTGCTAATGTCATGATGACATGACACATCTTCGCCATGCCTGTGGTAACACTGGTGTAAATAGTGCCAATGGACTTTTTTTTTTTTTGGTCTTTTTGAGACAAGGTCTCCCTGTAGCCCCAGCTGTCCTGGAACTCACTCTGTAGACCAGGCTGGCCTTGAACTGACAGAGATCCGCCTGCCTCTGCCTCCCAAGTGCTAGGATTAAAGGCGTGCGCCACCATGCCCAGCTGCCACTGGCCATTTTGAAGGAATGCACCCATAGTTGTTGAGCAGATGACACTTGAGCATGATGATATGTGCCTGCAGGTTTGTGTTCCCTAGTCTGTACTTGTTACTGTTTATTTAGAGTGTGGTCCTTCTACTTATAAAAAAGAACTTTGCCACATCGCAGTGCCTCGACAGCCTCAGTCAGGCACACGCGTGACACACTGCTCAGAACTTGTGTTCTCCCTCACTGACCCTTTCCCGCCCCAGCTTGGGGCCCAGGCTCTGCTGCCTTTTCCTTGGGTCTTCACAGTGCTGGTGGTGTCAGTGCTCTGCAGCTGCTCAGGCCGGCCTGTCTTAAAGCTTGTCCTGCATCTGATCATTTCTCAAGTGAGGTGGCAGGGTCACGGGTAGCAAACGCTGGCACAGTGCTTCCCAGAAGGACTGATCACCAGAAGTCAGCCGGGCCAGCTTACTCAACTCCCTTGTAATGGGAACTTTGCCACACCGAAGAGCCTTCAGAAGAGGGAAGGCAGGGCAGGGTGTGGTGCAGGCTTTTAATCTCAGCACTTGGGAGGCAGAGGCAAGCAGATCTCTAAGTACGGGAGCCAGCCTGGTCTACATAGTGAGTTCTAGGTCAGCCAGGGATAGTTTTGGAGACCCTGTCTCCAAAAACTAACCAGCCAACTAAACAAATAAATTAAATAAAACTTTTAAAGTTAAAAAAAAGAAGAGAAGACAGGGGAGTTGTCGCTGTGAAGCCTGGCACGTGTGTGCCACATGGCCGCTCTCTATTCCTGCACTGCTCCTGTTCCCAGGGGAGCGATATGTGCTAAGGGCTGCCTCCCTGCCCTGGCTTGTGTGGAATTAGGGAGGACTGACGAGCGGAGATGGGCTATGTGAATAATTCACAATTTAGAGACAGAAAGGTTGGAGGAAGGAGATAAGCAGGCTTAGGAGCAAGCTTCTCCTCTCTCTCTCTCTCTCTCTCTCTCTCTCTCTCTCTCTTTCTCTCTCTCTTTTTTTTTTAATTTTATTTATTTCTCTATGTGTATCAATGTACTGTCTGCATGCAGGTTTGTGCGCCCGTGTCGTGCAATGCCGCGGAGGTCAGAAGACGGTCTCAGATTCCCCTGGAACTGGAGTTCTCCTGGAATTGGAGTTTCAGATGGTTCTCGGCCGCCATGTGGGTGCTGGGGATCGAACCCGGGTCCTCTGTAAGAGCGGTCGGCGCTCTTAACCGCTAGGCCATCTCTCCAGCCCTCTCTCTCTCTCTTAAAGATAAGATTTTCGAAAGATCTTATCTTTCGAAAGTCACACACCGGGAGGACGTGCTCAGAACTGATGACTGCCCTCGTTCTCTTCTCTAGAAAGGCCACAAACAGGGAGGGGTTCTGAGAGTGAAAGGAAGTGCCCACTGTCTCTAGCCAGTATGATTGAGCACCCCACTTCCCACATGCTCACTCCTGGGGGCTAGAACACCTCCTGCCCGGTCCCCCAGAATGCCAGGCTCCAGGCTGTGGCTTTTGGCCAGCCTCCTCCTTGGAAGAGCACCCAGCATCATTGCAAGCCAGATGTCTGGCTCCAGCTCCTGCCCAGCAGGGTGCTCATCTGAGAGCAACTGTGGGGGTGTGCTTTTGTCTCGGAGAGGCAATTGGGCTTGGGCAGCTGCAGCTTGCTGGGACCTGGGGAACTGTAACTACACATCTCCATAGTACATGCCAAGTTGTCCTCAAAACAACTCGCAGCAGTCTCAGCCAGGTCCTCCACCCCTGTGGGGAGGCCCCAGGCCTCAGGACAGTATCCACAGCCCTCACTCCTGGCAGGGGCCAGTGGCCTGGCACTAGAAGGGATTTCCTGATGGTCAAGAGCATGAGAATGCAACTCTGTCCTACCACAGAGACAGACACAAGCTTGGGGACAGAGGCCCTGAACTGAACCCTGCCCTGCTGTCACTCAGGCCTGTGAGGGCACACACTCCCTTCCTAAGCAGCTCTTCCTGGAGGCTCCAGAGCCGTCCTCAAGGCTCTTCTCCCACTTGTCTATTATTTAGTCTTCTCTCTGTGCCCCCTCAGTTTCTCAGAACCAGTCAGCCAGAGGTCACACGTGCACACCCTGATCATCCAAGTGCCGTGTCTCTCCTCTGGCTGCCCTCTGTGCCAGCCACCCTGGTCCCCTTTCTGTTGTCTCACCATGCCCAAAGGACACAGTGGGCCCTTCTCGAATGCCACCACTCTCCAAGCCTTCAGAGTCTCTCTTGGCACTTAGCAGCATCTCTTGAGTATGTCCTTTTCGTATAACTTTTCGTGCTCTTCTGTCATCTGTGGTGTGTGGCTCTGGTCTTCTCCCAGGCCATCATCCTGCTAGACCATAAATTCCTCCATTGACTCATGAGTGTCTTGCCTTCTGGGTGCCATGTTGGAGACAAGGATGGGTGAGTGGGGGTAGACAAGACACGCGGTGTCAGAGCCTGGCCCCTTCACCCATGGGACTGTGGGCTGATTGCTCCAGCAGTCCTCCAGCTCTGCCTCCTCCCCACTGTGGAAATGAAATACAGGGTCGCCATGTGTGTTTGAAGTGTTATATTTATCAAACAAAACCACGTTTCTTGTTCTTAATTTAAAACCCCTCAGAGTTAACACTTGTTTCTTCAAGAACAAGAGAGTCTAAATTGATGCCTTTCTTTTGGGGGTTTGACATCTCACTTGATTGATTTTCTTTTCCTCTTGGTTTGTGGCTCTAGATCAAGAGAAGGGTTCCCATGCCCAACTTAGCCCAGAAGGTGACCACAGCAGAAACCCATATATAGCAAAGTGAACTGCTTGGGTCCCTGCTGCTTGGAGAGTGTCCTCTGCGTGCCTTAATGGGGTTTCCCTGGAGATGAGCATCGTCCACCAGCTAGCTGTGCAGTCCCACTTGCTAAGAAGGCCAGACTCTGAGGCCCTGCCCTCCTCCAAAGCAGTCTGATGGTTGGAGGAAACGGAACCTCGGCCCAGGCCCAGGACCCTCATGTGCCCAGAGGACGTTCCTGCTTCCTTCCGTCTTCGCAGCAGTCTTCCCATGGGATCCCTGTCCCCACCAGACAGGCTAAGAGACGGAGCCCTAGTAAAGAGATGTAGCTTGTCCAGGCTACACAGCTTAGGGAGCCAGATGTGAATCTAGTCTCTTGACCTGTTCAACTACAACTCATTGATTCTTAATATCCCTTAGAAAAAGTATATCTGGCCCCTAGACACTGATTCCCTGCATCTGGAGTGTAGCTCAGAAGGCTGCACTTGTAACAGACCTCCTTAGGGAGAGACTCCCCTATCGCAGGTGGCTTTTCCTTAACTACCTTCAAGGATACCTGCCCTGCCCTGGTCAGGTCCAGGCAATCTGGGACCCAATTGAGGGCAGAAAGGAAGCAGTCTGGGTACCTTTGTGCCACTCTTTTTTTCGGGGGGGCGTCTTTTCGAGACAGGGTCTCCCTGTTGCTCCAGCTGTCCTGGAACTCACTCTGTAGACCAAGTTGGCCTTGAACTCACAAAGATCTGCCTGCCTCTGCCTCCCAAGTGCTAGGATTAAAGGCGTGCGCCACCACGCCCGGCTTATGCCACTCTTATTTGTATAAGGAACACATGTATGAAGGTTCCCTTGAAGACAGCCCATCGGACAGGTAGACGCTTACTGCCATGCTTGAGGTCTTGCTTTTCAGTCAGGCTAGATTCGCAAGTTTGTTTGTTTGTTTGTTTGTTTGTTTGTTTGAGACAGGGTCTTCCTCCTGTAGCCCCAGCTGGATTGGAACTTGGTATGTACGCCAGGCTGGCCTTGACCTCACAGAGATCTGCCTGCCTCTACCTCCTGATTGCTGGGATTAAACATGTGCACCACCAGGCCAGGCTGGATTTATTTCTTGGCTCCAGGCTGTGTGGTTTGGAGCCGTTTTGTGCGGAGTTTTCTTACCTGTGAGATGGAGACTTGCTAGGAGCCGAGTTAGGCAGTACAGGCGAGGAGCTAGCACAGCTTGGTGCTTGAGTGACCAGAGAAGGGACTCTCCTCAAGGAGCTATGCGTACTGGCCTCTCCCTCCTGGCAGGTCTAGCCCTCGCTGGCTCTTCTTGGCTTAGGACTAGTCTGGTCAGTTGCCATAGCCTGTGACCCATGCCTCATAACCCTTTGAGCTGGGCAATGAGGAACTCCTCAGTTGTGGCGTGACAGGTGTCCTCAGCACAGGCTCTAGCTTGTATGTCTCCTGGGCATGGCTGGTAAAACAATGCTCTCCTCGCTGCCTCCAGAAAGGCCTGGTATTGTGTTTTATGCCTTTTCTGTCCCTCAGAGGTCCAAGTTCAGGGTTCTCTTGTTGCCTGACTCCATCCCTTGTCCCTTCCATTGGAAAGCTCTAAAGGCAGAGGAGACCATGTAGCTAGCTGTGTACCCTGTATTTGTGTGGAGGGGCTGGACTGCAAGCCTGGAGGGGTCCATCTGCACTCTGCTGGCTGTGTCTGCCCCTTCATCCCCTGAGTGGAGCGAGGAAGCCATTGGCCTGGAGGTGGGAAGGGGAGGATCACGGTGCACTATGGTGGCTCCCGGGTTGAGCTGGCTGGCGGTTCTCTTCCAAACTAGCTAGCACTTTACTGCAGGGATGTGCTCTTGCCTTCCCCACACAGAGCATTGTAGCTTCCTCCAGTAGTTCCTCTTCTGCCCCTGAAATCTTCTAGAAGCTTCTTCATACTAGGGAGTCTAGGAAGAAGGGAGGTAAGTAGAATGGCACATGGCTCTACTTACTGCAGTTGGGCTCCAGAGAGTTAATCGGGATAGAGGCTCAGAGGCTTGGGGGGGGGGCATCTGAGCTTTTACCAGACGCGTCTTCAGCCCCCAGCCCTCCGCATCTTCACAGAGTGCAGAACGCAGAGCTACGCTGACCCAGTTGACAAGTCAAAAACTGCCTTAAGACACTTCCTGTTCAAACCCCAAATTGCTAAGTGAAGCGCCTTGATGGAGTCAGAGTGCATGCCAGAACCTGAAGAGGGCGCAGCGGAGGCTGGGGTTGAAGGTCCAGCAAGTAGAGGAGGGATGGAGGAGAGGCAGGGCTGGGGGTGGGAACCCAGGGCCTCCGTCCCGTTGTTTACGTTTGGGTGCCTTTCTTTCTCTCAGGGAATTTCTTCCCTCCTGAAGGTGCTTATTTCACACATTCATTGCTAAAAGCAAACTTGTCTTAGTTGACCCTGGGTGCATGGTATGAGCTTCTTGGGGAGGAAAATGTTTTGCATGGATTTTGGAGTCCTCCAAGTGGGGGGTGGAAAGATGGGGCTGGCAGCAGGGCCTAGAGGGGGGTATGACTCTGAGGTTCTCTTTTTTGGCTCATTGCCTCCTTCCAGCACTTTCTTTCATCCCAAGCCAGGATGCTCTCTGTGGGATGGGTGGTTTTCCCAGCCTTATGCTGTCGTGGTCTGTCCTGGGTGTGTGGAGAAAAGGCCCTGCCAACTGGCAGGTTTGCCGAATTCTCAAAACCCATATTTCCAAGTAATTATTGACCAAAAAAAGCAGGCTTAGCCATACAGCCTCATAAATACTTCCAGATACCCAGCCTCGGGGCCCTAGAACTGATCTCAGGACTCCCCTAGAGCCCAGGGAGAGTGGCCTGACATGCCCTTAGTTGGGGTACAGTCTGAGGTGCTGTCCAGGGTTTCTGGGGCTCAGGCAAGGAATAGGGGCAGCTTCTGGCCAGAGTCCGGGTGCTGGTCTGGTTTGCACTGGCAGGCTGCTGGGCCCGTCTGGCTCATCTCCCTAGATGGTGATAGTGCCTAGTGTACATACCGAGGGGAGACTCAGCTGAGGTGATCTGTGTGAAGGTGTTTAACAGCCACAAAGTACCCCATAGTTCTTAGCTGGATGGACTATAAGAAAACCCTGTCAATTCTTAGGGCCTAAGACAAGTCCAAGAAGACTAAACTTGGGGAACCACCCACCCTTGCAGCCTGTATAGTGACATGCAAACGAGCTCATGCCCAACCTGCATAGTCACTGGGAGTAATGAGACCAAGCAGGCGAGGTCCTGGCCAGGCTGCCTGAGAAGAGTAAGGCTCAGCAGGGAAGGTGAACCTGATGGTTGATCTGGGAATGCCAGCCCCTGCTTGCACCAACACTGAGCTTTTCAGCCCAGCTCTACACGTTGTCTCATTTGGTCTCCCAGCAGCCCCATGGTGTCAGCAGGCAGGGCAGGGGCTCCAGTCTCCATTCTGTAGAGGAGAAACTGAGAGACAGAGGAGGGAAATGTCCAAGGTCAGGGGTGAGTTACTGACAGAACAAGAATCTCCCCACACCCAGCACAGGCCTTGAGCTCTTCTGAGGTTGGGAGTCCAACCCAAAGTGCATGCCTTCCTGGAGGCTGCCCACCTGGAGACTCTGTCTACTGTGGATGGAGCTCTCACTAAACAGGAACCCTGGCAGAAGTCCCTCAGCTCAGTCCTCACATTAAGGCTAGTACCATAACTACCCCATCTTACAGATGACAACACCCAGGTCTAGGAAGCTTGCCCAAGATCGCATGGCTAGAAAGTGCTGGAGGACGGGTTTCAGAGGCCCAGGTAGGCTATCTTCGCTGTGGTCTGCATGGGAGTTGTCCCTTGCCAGGGCTCACAAGCTGCAGGCAGTGTGTATATGGAACACTGGAGTACAGGCATGGGCCAGGAGTGGTCCACATCTTAATCCTGCAAAGCCCTCTGCTCCCCTGTATGCCGTGTTTGCATGCCTGTGGCATGGGCATTGCAGGTCCAGCTTTAGCAGGGTCCCTGGACAGGGCTGAGATATTAGGAGTGGCTACCTGGAGCTCTGGCCAGCCATTGTGTGTTGGGGCTCCGTCAGCCGGCTGGGTGTGGCCCCAGCACCACCAGGCCAGTCCCTAGAGAGGAAGTGTCAGTGTTTACAGGAAATGCAGGGCAAGACCTGGGAGGTGGAGGAGGGGTAGCTGGCCACCCTGAGCCTTGGAGACAAGTCTGGACTGTGCTGGGCCCGAGTGTGGTGTTACCATCTTCTACCCCAAGGACAAGGCTTTCATTGTTGTGGAAGGAAAAAGTCTCACTCCACAGGCATCGCACTCCCCCCACACCTCTTCCTTCCTAGACAGCAGCACTCCCGCCCTTCATAGAACAACCTCTTCTTGCGCCCACAGTGGCCTCATCCTCTTGAAACCTGTTGGCACTGGTCTGTGCTAGGCCTTTCCTTCCTCACCTGTTCAGTTGGCAGGTATAAGGCGGGACCTCCTAGAGCCATAGAACAAGATGTGAGGGACAGGCCAGACCCGCCCAGCCCAGACCAGCCCTGGCACCAGAGGGGCAAGGTTGGCTTCAGGCACCAAATGTTCCCTACAATTGTGTAAATGTGAAAACTTTATTCAAAACAAAACAAAACAAAACTGAAAGTCCAAATGGACCTGGCATCAATAACACATGGGTTCTTCTCTGAAGCCAGAGAGTGAACCCCATGCTGCCTTAGCTCCTTGTACGTACCCAGTTGTAGGACAAGTGGTGCTGGGGATGTAGCTCATTGGTAGAGTGCTTGTCCAGCACTCACAAAGGCCTGGATTCAGTCCCTTGCACTGCATAAATCGGGTACTGAGGAGCACCCCTGTCATCTCAGCATTCAGGAAGTAGCACAGCAGGATCAGAAGTTCAAGGTCATCCTCAGCCACATGGTGATGGGAAGCCAAGCGGGAATACATGAGACCCTGTCAAAAGTCACCTGGCTTCCTTCTCTGCCAGGTTCTTTACTTGCACTGCAAGATGCCTCCAGCACACCATGCTAACCGCTTGTTGGCTTAGCAACTCTGAGGAACAAGAGATTCCTGCTCAACCTTCAGGGAGTGGTGCCGTCGTTGAAGGCAGGTTTAGCACCAGGGGCTCAGACTTGAGCCTGGCAGGGTCTTCAAGGCTGGTGTGGACTTGTGCTGACTGTGTGGCCTCCAGGAATAAGTTTAAGCTCAAGGGCATTTAACTTTCTATGTCTCAGTTTCCTTGTGATGATGTTTGTGACATGTGAAAGTTAAATCAAAACATCTCTTAACTGGAATTGTGTCAGTGAGATGGCTCATCATGTAAGGGGTTTGCTGCCAAGACGCACAACCTGCGTTCAATCCCCAGAACCACACAGCGGAAGGAGAGAACTGATTCCTTGCAGTTGTCCTCTAAACAGTGCTCCCTTCATTCATAAAAACAAATAAATAGCTGGGCATGGTGGTGCCTTTGATCCTAGCACTCGGGAGGCAAAGGCAGGAGGATCTTTGTGAGTTCAAGGCCAGCCTGGTCTACAGAGTGAGTTCCGGGACAGCTGGGGCTATAGGGAGACCCTGTCTCGAAAAGACCAAAAAATAAAATAAAAATAACATTAAAAGGAAAAGAAACAGCTGGGCATGGTGGTATGTGCCTTTAATCCTAGCACTTGGGAGGCAGAGGCAGGCGGATCTGCGTTCAAGGCCAGCCTGGTCTACATAGCGAGCTCCAGGCCAGCTAGGACTAAAGGGAGACCCTGTCTCAAAAAGACCAAAAGAAAAGAAAAGAAAAGAAAAGAAACAGACTTAATTTTAAGTTGTGGCTTTGTTTCCCACACCGTTGTTCGTGTCCCTCAGACCTTCCCCCGCCTGCGCCATTTTGTGTCCCACCTAGACTGTGGCCAGACTCCAGCCTGCTCTCCTTTGTGGCTGCTGTCCAGAGTGGCCAGGCCACAGAGAACATGACAGTGTCACCAGGTTCTTCTAGTTGCTTGCTGTTGCTGTGATAAAACACTGACCAAAACCAACTTGGGGAGGAAAGGGTTTATTTGGCTTTCAGGTCACCGTCCATCATCGGAGGAAGCCAGGGCAGGAACTGAAGCAGAGAACATGGAGGAGCACTGCTTGCCTGCCTGCTTCCCTTGGCTTGCTTACCCAGCATTCTTATGCAACGCTGGCCCACCTGCCCAAGGATGGGGCTGCCACACGGGCTCCTCCAGCAATTAGTGATTAAGAAAATGCCCCACAGACAGTAGGCCGGCTGGATTAAGGACACTCCTCTGTCGAGGATCCCTCTTCCCAGGTTTGTGTCAAGTCGACAAGAAAGGAACCAGCACACAGGTGTGGCTCATTTGCCGCTACATTCCCAGTGCGTCTGTGCAGTGGTGTGCCTAGGGCGGGCAGGGCACCCGGTCCTCACATGTGTCCAATGAGAGAGTCACATCTGTGACTGCTCAGACTATGGGATAGGGACCTAGCTCGAGGGCCCCCCCTTCCAAACCCTACTCGTTAGGTAAATGCAGCCTGTCTCTATCAAACACCTGGTATATGCAGGGGATTGTGGGATTTGAACCCAGGCATCAGCAAGAAAGAACTCAGGACCCAAGAGGGAAGCCTGAGAGAAGCTAAGAATGCTCTGAGGGGTGCTGTGCGAACTCGGACCTGCTGAGAGGACCAGGAGCTGGCAAGCCGGGGTTGGGGAAAGATGGGCTTAAGGTTTATGCCATGCAGGTCATTGTAAGGAAAAGGACAGGTAATTAAGAGCATAAGCTAACCTACAGCCCCCAGCCCAGCAGGAGGGATAGCACTTAAGCTGTCCGTGAATAATGCGGTCAGGGAAGGCTTCCTAGAAGAGGAGGCCAGTGAGCCTGGCAGATGGGAGGAGTTGGGTCAGCAAACAGTTCCCGAGGTCTAATCTATTCTTAGGAACAGACAGAATCAGACCTGTCCCTACCTTTAGTATGGGTTTTGGGAGTCTTAAAAGCCTTCAGCAGAGGGAGGCAGGTCCTTGAAAATGCTTGTCCTCTGTTTGGGGACATAGGCAAGAACACACAGCGAGCCTTAGGGCGTGATTGTGTAGCCTGTCGAAGTCACCTCTCCTTATAGCCTGCTGGGTCAGTGTGACAAACACAAGTCTCCACCTACCTGTCACACTCCAACCACACATGAGTCTCGTGTTCATGTGTGTCAAGCCTGCCCTCCTTGCCCCAGTTGCCCTGTGGATGCTCTGGGCCCTGGCACCTCCCATGTCACACATTACAGGCTGGGCATCCCATCCAAGGCATTTGCTCTTGCCGTCCAGGGAAGAGGATGCAATAATGAGACAGATCATCTGCTTGAAGTGGTCTGAGAGGTTGCTATGAGAGAACCAGCACAGTGTAGCCATGGCACGTAATTGCCAGACAGAGCCTCAGTTCCCCCAGCTGAGAGTGGGTATGGTATTGGTGCTGCTATGGTAAGGGTTTCAAGGACCGGATGGGCAGAGCCCTGTAGCACACTTGGCCAGGTGCTTCAGCTCCTATCTCTGCACAGAGTAGAAGCAGCACAGAAGGGAGGACTGTGAGGAGGAGCGGGCTCTGAGAGGGGAGGACTCTGAAGAGAGGTGGCCCGGAGAAGGGGGTGCTCAGAAGCCACAGCCACCTTCGGGTCTCGGTCCAGCTCACCCTACACCCGGCCGTGGGGAGGGGCTGCTAACACCCACAGGACAGGCTGGCCAGGAGACTGTGGAGCAGCTCTTGAACTTTTTCTACTCAGGTAAAAAATCTGTACACACCTCTAGCTGCGTACGTCTGTAAAGTAGGTGTACAAATCAAATGCTTACTGGTAATAAATCTTAAACTTATTTTTTTTTGTCTTTTTGAAACAGGGTCACCCTGTAGCCCCAGCTGTCCTGGAACTCACTGTGTAGATCAGGCTGGCCTTGAACTCACAGAGATCCGCCTGCCTCTGGGATTACAGGTGTGCGCCACCACGCCTGGCAAGAAACTTATTTTTCAAACAATTCTTTGGCATACACATAATTTTACCATTCATTAAAGACGAAAGCAAAGTGCGTATTATTAAGATGGATGAGCTCTTTATTTTTTTTTAAATAATAATTTTTAATTTAATTTTATTTATTTTTGTATGTGTATGAGTGTACTGTCTGCATGTAGGTTTGTGCACCCGTGTCGTGCAATGCCGCGGAGGTCAGAAGAGGGTGTCGGATTCCCCTGGAACTGGAGTTCTCCTGGAATTGGAGTCTCAGACGGGTCTCAGCCGCCATGTGGGTGCTGGGGATCGAACCCCGGTCCTCTGTAAGAGCGGTCAGCGCTCTCAACCGCTAGGCCATCTCTCCAGCCCCTAAATGAATACATAAATTACCCAAGCCATTTTGCCTTGTGAAATTTGTAGAGGGACCTAATGCTCCAGAGAGTTTTCCTTGAATCACTCAGGGATTCTCTCCTTGGGGCAGGGAAATGAATGAGAGGAGTTATCAGTTGTTAAATCCAAAGAAGTTCCCAGGAATTCAGAAGATCCCAAATGAACTCTTCCTTGCAACAGTGATGTTACTCTGCGCATGCGCAAGCCACGGGGCTCCAGGGCAACCAAGTGTTCCGAGGAGGTGGCGGGTGCCAAGGGAA